>JAUZSV010204508.1:0-12720 GCA_034780495.1 Parotocinclus cesarpintoi
GGCCTTTTAGGAAAGTGTAATATTGTGAAGTTGCTTTGAGACAATACTCTATTGTAAAAGGCGCTATATAAATAAAATTGAATTGAATTGAATTAAAGATTTCACTGACATTAAATTAGTGTAAAAATTACGCATTTATAGAATCAGCATTTGACTGTTAATGCCAATGTCATTAATTGTTGATTCAGTTTGGTTCCAGTCCAGCTCACCAGTCCCATTGCTGCCTTGTAAACCGGAGATAGCGACAAGTCGGCACATTTCACTTCCCACACTTGTACAGTGTCCAACCAAACATCAGGCTCTGCTGATTGGTCCACTCTGTAATAGGGGCGGGGCTTAGGGATGATGTGTTCCTGAAAAATATATTTATATATAATAAATAAATTATTGTAATTGTGTCTTTAAATCAAACCACTAGGCTAGATGAACTTATGACCACCAATACAGAGTAGTTTGTGTTTATTGCAGTTCCAGCTCAGACTATGTTCATGGTATTTTAAATGCGTTTTATACACAAGTACAGGTTACTGTGCTGTATTTCCTTTTTAATCTTGAAATGATTCAGATATTTAAGGATTCTTGCGTTCAAAAAGGTCTTTCATAATAATGTCTCAGTAGAAATTCTTTGGTCTTGTCGAGCACTTGGCATTCTATTAGGATGTGTTTTATTGTCCAATACGAAGGATATTTTACAGAAAAATGTACACAGTCCTCCAGACACACAATCGAATTCAGCCATCTTGCCATCCGATATACACGTACATACGTAGACAGTCCTTCCCCTCAGTCAGTCACCGCCTGATCCTGCATGGGGTCACGAGACACCTGGTGCTTGGCTGGCAGCACAGGGCAGAACCATTCCTAGACAGGGCGCCTATCCATCACGGGGCACAGACGCTCACAGTCATGAGCGTGTATATTTGTAGTAGTGTATGCGTGTTTGTGCGAGAGAGAAAAGTGGGGAATCACCTTACTGTTCATGTGCTCGCTTGCTAACGTTTGGAGCAGAGACTGTTCTCAGGTTTACATGTTTAGCGTTTATTGTGTGAGCTACTTGTGCTTGTGTGGGACTTTGTTGCTTATTTGTATCAAGCTGTTAATAGTGTATGCAACTTGATCTACCTGCGTTACTGCTTATTCAAGAAGGATGGGTCCCTTTTAGAGTCTTAGTCAACTTTTAGCGAGTTTGGGATTGGCCATTTAAAAAAAAAAAAATGTATTGGAAAGAAATTTGAAAATACCCATGATATTTAGGTTACAGTATATTAAAAAGTGTGACTATTGTAATTTCTGGACAACACTTTGTTTCACTGCATGTAATGCAGAAGTTAAACAGTGCATACCTGTACAGATACCAGGTACAGATTTTCCCAAAGGAAATAACAGAAATAGGTTCCCATTATCCAAATATTTAGCAGCTGAGCTGACCTTTAGAAAGCGTGGGTTGAATTTGATGTTCGTCTGCTCAGAAACGACACAAACGTTTAGTACCGTACCTTTAAGAAATTGTAATGCTGTTCCAGGTCTTCATCTTTGAAACCAGTCCCAATCTGCAAACAAAATCAAAACAAATTCGTAAAGTACACACAACTGACGTCAACAACCATGTTTAGAGGAGGGGGAAAAAAATATGCAAGCTTAAATATTTTAAAACACCAAGAATCATTAGAATCTACCACACAATAAATAATAAAAGTGTTCATTACAAATTAAAACTTTTCATTTTCTCCAAATCTCTGCATTACCATTGTTTCCCTTAAATACTATATAAAATCCCAATTTAACATTTGAATTACACACACACTCCCACAGCCCATTATCTGCTGAAATGCAAACATTACCTTTTAAAAGTAAATGTTATTTTATTTTATGTACTTTACCTTTTAATAGTAAATTGTTTTATGTACTATGTACCTTTTAATAGTAAATTGATTTCCATAGCAGGTTGTGTTTAATCTAAATAAATAAGTAAACAGCTTTTATTACTAATTACATGTCTGATGCCTCTGGATATAGTGAATTGATTTTCTTCTGTCCCCGGGTGAAATAATCAAGTAGTGTTTTTATAATGGCTCTTTACCAATAAATTATTTTGAAGTTATTAGCTTTTTACATTTCATCTATTTAACAGTTGCTTCCGCTACCCCTTGTCCGATGTTGATTACACCCCAGACTCTCCCTCTCTCACATGGTCCCATCCCAGCCCCGTGTCTACAACGATACCACTGGCCTATTGATTGACACCTATTGACTGCTCTCACCTGCCCTGTATTTGCTTAATCACATCTCCTGCTAAATAAAGCCCTTTTCCGAATGGGTCGAAGGCAAAGCAACACACTCGGTTCAAGTTCAAGCCTTTGTTCTGTAAGCTTTGTTTGTTTAAAGCTACATTTGGCAGGAAACTTATGTGTTTTCATTCCCTTTTCGTCTAGTTCTTATAAAACCCATGTGTTTTTGCATTCGTCTGCATGCTGGCACAGCCTGACAGAGCATCCAGCTTGAAGGACAGAAAACATGACTGTGTTCCCGTTTTAATTTTTATTTCCACTAATATTGTACATTTACCTCTAATTTGGTCAAACATTTCGGTTTCTCTTCTCACATTTCTGACTCTCACCAGGTTATATTTCTGTAGATTTCTGTACACATCATGCAGCGATTACATTAACATGGACTTTGGTAGCGGTGACAGGGAGGATTGCTCTGCTCTTCAAACTGACAGTGTTTAACAATCAATCAAGTTTTTGTGGGTTCTAACGTTAATGTCAATACATGGCTGAATTCTCTAGCTTCTTATTCTCCTTAACATTCAGAGAGCTTACAGGCTTTCTTCAAAGTAAAATACTACAAGAGGTAGAAAAGAGAATAGAGATCATTTTAGACAGTGACTGCTGAATGCTGCTCTTGATTCCTTATGTTTGCAAGCATCAGCCTAACCAACTTGTACAGAGAATGAACTGTATTTAACGATTAATGGCACAGTATTAAGAATTAAAGTACACATCCATAAACTGTAATATCACAGTAACAAAGTACTTATACACAGATGTGAAACACAGAACTGTTTTTATTAATTAAGACTAATAAAAACAATTGTTTGAAATTAACTACTACGTGCAAAATATATTCATGACTGCCGCAATGTCAATGTCAGCATCAATTAAAGTCCTGTTTCACAGAAGGTAATGCAGACATTAAATGGCACATACTGGTATTTAAAACTATTTAGATTAACAGTTCAGTATGGAATGACATAATACTGTTTTGTCGACCTCCCACACTCCCTCCTCCTACCTTACAAATAGACTGAAACTCCTCATTGTCCTCGTCGTAGCAGGCCAGCAGGAAGCCTCCATAGTTTCCGACTCTCTTGCCCTTTCCCAAATAGGCACCAATTACACACAGATCCACTGTGTCCCCAACACCTTCCAGATAATCCTTCTTGAGCTTAAGAGGGAAAAAAAGAAAAAGGAAGAAAAAAAAACAGCACAGAGAACAGGAGAGAAAAAGTGAGGGTAAAAACCAGGGCAAGGCAAATGCACAGATGAAAGACGAGATAAGGAGTATGCACAAAGAGTCCGAAAATTGGGTAACAGTGGGGACATGGAGATATAAAAAAAAAAAAGCAAAAAGAAAAGTGAGTGAATGAAAAAGCAGTGAACGACCAATATATTTTTTAGAGAAATCCACAACAGAGTTACCTTAAGCCAGTTGTGCGAGCGCTTGGCTATTTCGTAAGTGGCGTCTTTCTCCAGGGTCTTCACCATCAAGCCCTCACAAGAGTCTACAAGGTAATATGGGATCAGTTCAACAAAAAAATAAAAGGCTCATGTTCACAAGTAAAAGAAAACTGGACTTCAGAACAAGACAGCCTTCTCGCATTGACCCAAGGTCCTGTTCTGACATTGTAAATGTAAATGAGTAAACAGACGTTAGCATAAAGTGGGACTGTGGTGGCCTAGTGGATAAGGTACTGGACCAGGAGGTCCAAGGTTTAAATCCCACCTCTGCCAAGATGCCACCGTTGGGACTTTGAGCAAGGCCCTTAACCCACGACTGCTTGAATTGTAAGACTGTATGAGTTGTAACGGGCAGCACTGTGGCTCGGTGGGTAGCACTGCTTGCCTCACAACAAGAAGGTCCCGGGTTCAATCCCAGGGTGGAGCGGCCAGGGTCCTTTCTATGTGGAGTCTGCATGTCCTCCCCGTGTCTGCGTGGGTTTACTCCGGGTACTCTGGTTTCCAGGTACTCTGGTTTCCTCCCACAATCCAAAGACATACGTGCTAGGTTAATTGGCATCTCCAAATTGTCAATGACTTGAGTATGCAAATAACCCCAGCCGTGTAACTGGAAACAGCTGCACGCCGGTCCCAAGCCCGAATAAATGGGGAGGGGTGGAGAAAGCAATGGCAAACTACTCCACTATCCTGCCGAAATACTTCATGGATCACATACATGAAGGACAGAAATGTGTGGAGATTCATGATCCATCAAGTGACCCAGGGTCGGTTGCGACTGTACGGTTAATTCCATCCATCTATGAGTTGTAAGTCGCTCTGGATAAGGGCATCTGCTAAATGCCGTAAATGTGGACCATGAATAGGCTGCCCCCCACACTTAGAGTGTGTTGTGATGCTATCAAAACCAGCAACTAAACACCTCAGTAACTTGAAGCATAGTAGCTCTCCTAGCCATTATGAATATTTAAACATAGATAATCTTGGCTAGGTTTGGTTATCGACTGCATTTTATTGATTCTGAATCTGATCCTGATTGTCTATTCCAGTTTGAGTCCAAAATGTTGAAAAAGGTGTTAAAAATATACGTTTCTGATGATAAAGGGAGTATCACATACTGGCTGAGATGGTAGTGCTGTAAGTGGAGCCAGCTAATGCAGACGGTGCAAACACAGTACACTGCTGAAGCTCAATATCATGCTGAGGCCTTAGATGCTTGCCACGTCAGAGGTGCATCCTACTCTGGAACAGATCCATTTTCCGCACATATTGCACGTAATGATGTACTTGATTACATGACGCACCGGTAATCGCAGATGTGTCTCCTTACAGTCGTATTTTTTAAATTATGACGGCCATGTTTTTGAAGCTGGAGAAGTATTAGTTGTAAGAGGAATTAAAATTCTATATTTAACGGCTATCATATAATTTTATCCATGGGTGTCCAACGTCCACTCAGATGCTTTGGCGCAGTACTCCGTACATAACAATGTGGGCAGTATGTTGCCTCAACAGAAAGAAGGTCCTGGGTTTGACTCCAGGGTGGAGTGGTCTGGGTGCTGTGTGTGGAGGCTGCATGTCCTTCCTGTATCCACATGGGTGCACATGTATCTCACATAAGTGAGTACACCCCTCACATTTATGTAACTATTTCATTATATATACTCATGAGACAACACTGAAGATATTTCAATTTAATACAATTTAAAGTAATCAGTCTAAAGATTGTATAACGGTGCAAATTTGCTGTGTCCCCAAAATAACAACAAAGCCATTAACATCCAAACCACTGCCAACAAAAGTGAGTACCCCCCACGTGACAAATTGTGCCCAAATGGATCAATATTTTGTGTGGTCACCATTATTTTCCATCACTGCCTTAACTCTATTGGTCATGGAGTTCACTAGAGTTTCACAGGTTACCACTGGTGTCCTCTTCCACGTAATGACAACAGAGCTGGTGGACGTTAGAGACCTTGCGCTCCAGCGGTTTAGACATTAATGGCCGTATGTTGAGTTATTTTTTTTGTGTGTGTGTCTAGTTTTGATAAAAGCTTTTTGTGTGTGTCACTAAAATGGCCATAGATGCTGATGGTGACATTAAACAAACAAACAATTTTTTGGCTTCTTCTTTTAACGTCACTATCGGCATCAGTGGCCATGTAAGCGGCGCACAAGGTTATATCCATACACAAGTTCATCTCAACACCAGTCACATATATATACACACACACACACAAGTCAATGCCAATTTGAAGTAATCAATTAACCTAACACGCATGTCTTTGGACTGTGGGAGGAAACCGGAGTACCCGGAATAAACCCACGCAGACACGGGGAGGACATGCAGACTCCACACAGAAAGGACCCAAGCCGCCCCAACTTTTGAGTTTAATAAGAAAGGTCATTACCAAAACAATTTTAGCCCATAAGCGAAGGTCAGACTGCACTCTTGTACCCTCTTGTCACATGGTGAGAAGTGAAGTAAATGTGCTTCAAACTCTAAAATGCTTAAAAATGTTTAAAAATTAGATCAACTTATTTGTATTTGAAAGGAAAATTGTTAGTCGAAATGAATTGAAATGGTCACCACTTTGAGAGAGAATTCTTTTTGAAGCTAAGAATAAGACGACAATATAAAAAACTGGTTGTACTTTTTCCATGATACGCAAACCTTTGGTATGACAATATATCAACAAAGATATTACGGAAAAAAGTTCCAAACAAATTTACAAATGCTTCTTTTTAATATCATCATATACTTACACCTGTCATTCATGCGCATGAACAAAAAGGTACTCGCATTCGGACTGATTTTTACATCACATGAACAGTGGAAACAGTTCTGATGCGCCCTGATTACATCTGTAAACTGATGATTAAACATTAAATTAAAAATATTGATTTGGTTCCCTCTTCGTGACAAACACGACCCATTATGTCACAAAATCTCAGCGTCACTTCATTAAAAAGGTCTGAATTTCCTCTTATAGGGTGATACACACACGATTAGTGTGATGCAGGAGAAGAAGCTGTTATTGTTCTATGCGGTATGATTGTGTATGGGCTCCTGCATATTCCGTAGAAAAATCCCACAGTTAGCTGAAATTAACTGCGTGATTGAAACAATCAGTTGTTGATTGATTACAGAAATTAGGCTTCAGATGAAGAGGAAAAAAAAAAAAGGAAAAAAAAAACACGTGTGGTTTGAAATATGTCTATACGGATTTAAGAGTCGGGTCAGACGCTGCCGTTTGGCTCTGGTAAAGACTTTTAACGAGATGGAAACCAAAGAATAGAGACAAAGATGAGAAGATCTGCTTTCAAAGACCCTTTTTTGTTGAGAAACTGGAGCTTGTGTTATTGCTTTGTGCGGTCGGTTCTGGGCCACAGCAGGAGTTTAAAAGGAACTGACATCATGAGAGTGCCGACCTGTTTTATAGTGCTGTGAGGTTACGGGGTAAACAGGTTAGGAACTGCATCGAGGTCGACGAGCGCAGGCTCCGAGTGGAAATGACGAGACTTGAGGAAAGGCAGTGATGCTGCATGTTTGTGGTTTTCCACTTCAAGCCGCATGCCAACACGCCAGCATGTCTCACAAGTCGGGAAGCCACACGACGACGTGCCCACTCTCCCGTAACACACGCGCACACAGACACGCACTCCGAACGTAGCTCACAGTGCTCACTGTCAGTGTGGGTTCTTCAAGAGGTCCAGGTCTTTTCCTGTCAAGAGTTCGGTCGTTTCCAAACGACTCAGTTTAGCGCCCACGTGGCCAGAACCGTGAAACATCCTTTTCGCTCGTCCCTTTTAACGCGACGCAACGACACAATGGAAATATAAAAAAGGCACTGCAGTCCTTAAGTCCTGCACAACAAGTCGCGTCTCCGTTTTATCAAACACCTCTACCTAGCTAGAGATCATTCAAGAGACGGATACGAACAAATAATAATATTAGCATTTCGGTTGGCGAACTGAGCCATTTCTGCCATCTAGATACTCTCACAAACCCCGGTGAGAAACACATTAATCCTGGGTGGCCAGTGCTGATGGCGATTTCTCCCTTTGGTGCCCTGAGGGCAGCGCTCACACCTTTTATTCATCCAGAAGCTGCTGCAGCTCGTGTTGGATGTCCTCGAGAGCGGGCAGGTCCTCCAGCGGGATCTCGTGAGGTGGCATCTCGAGTGGTGGCAAGTGAGGGATGGTAATGCCCTCAGCCCTGCGTTGATCGGGTGCCGTCGGCATCAGCCACAGCTCAGAGCTCTCCACCAGGTGAGCGTCGCCATCGTTTTCCCTGCGCAGGCGTGCGTTCTCCTGACGTAGCTGCTCGTTTTCCTTGCTTAGCCTCTCGTTCTCAGCCAGCAGCCTCTCCAGCAGTCGTCTCAGGTCCTCGATGGTGGTGCGCTGCTCCTCTAGGCGTGTCTTGTCATCTTTGCGGGCCTTGGTGCCCGGGCAGGGCTCTACAGCTGTGGCAGAGGAGCCTTTGTTCTTCAGCAGGTACAACCAGGTGTCGTAGTCCCGCTCAGGGCAGGAGGAAGAGGAGCTCAACTGAGCAGTAGCTGATCCCCCGGAGATCGAGGAGGGTGTGGTCTGAAGGACACAAGGCTTGTCTTCCCGCCTGGCCCTCTTCCACCGCTCCTCGATCAGCCGCTGCTGCTTGACATGGCTGTCCCGCTGCAGCTCGAGAGACAGGCGAGCCTGCAACACAAACACTGAGCTTTGCTACTGACAACAGGGATCCTGATGTTCTCCGAAAAACAAGCAATTACACAGCAATTACTGGCATCTGCAGTCAGACAACACACAGGCCCATCAGACAACTCGCTACACACACTTAGGGTTAAACAATGCGTATACTCTACACAGCAAAAATGCCACCACACTCCCTTACCTCTTTCCATCCACTTTCCCTGGCAAAAGAGACTACAAAAGTCTGTCTAGAACTGCATATAGTCCCTCCAGCGGGTCCTAGAAGAGCCGACCAGGGTGCAGGCTTATCAAAGCCAACTCTCAACCTCAACTGGCTGTTCTAGATCCAAAGGAGAGGGGGCTTTAGCCCCAAGCTTCCCTGGAACTCCTGTGTAGGAACTAACACTCAAGGTTCACGAACAGTGCATGGTGAGTACAGGCATGTAGACTGGCCTGTAAAATAAGAACTTTATTTGAGATCTAAGCTCCTCTTCTACCACCACAGACCGGTGCTAAAGGATGGGTCCAATGCCAGCATGGGACAAAGTTCGGGACTGAAAATCTGCACCTGCATCCAAATGCCTGACCTTTCATTAATGGTACAGTTGTTACCAGTGTCAGATCCATGTACAACTCAAGTGCGCAATCAGTGAGTAACCATAGAGATGAGCGGGCTTTTTAGAAATCCTTTAGTAAACTGATTTGAAAGCTGATCAGCATGGCCATGGATTGGGGTGTTGGAGAGGAGCATGGTCTGCTGTCTCAGTTTTTAATATGACTCATAAATGCAAAAAAAACCAAACATGCATAGCTGCGTTCAGTCCACTTTATACTTGCAGTAAAGTAGGTGTTTAACGATGAAAAATGACTTGTGTAGTTTAAACATTTGAAAGTGTTTGAAGGAAATAAAGAAAACTAAAGTTTATTTCTGCCTTTCACATGAGTCACAGACTTCTCACCCATCTAACTAAAAGTCTGAACCAGCTCAAGAGCTTGAGAAGATTCTGAAACAATGCCTCAAACATACTATTAAAGATTCACACTTTTTTTAAGCATTACTCACCGATTACGGACTGAAAAACTACTGAGAACATTCCACTCGACAACCAGAAGGCTGTAACTGTGTTAATGATGCTAAGGGTAATAAAAGGTAAGGCTGGTTTTTGGAGATGGCAGGCTTTGATAATAATGATGATTTGCTTCCTTTATATACCGCCGTCGTATTGTGGTAAATGTTTCTTTTTGGTTTACATAGCTTGCACATATCTCGTGTGATGTTTCTCTTGATTATTGCTCTGTTGGCTTGCACGGTTTTGTGCTCGACACAGGTGTTTGTGTATGCAAACACTTATCATACTGAAACAGCTGAGAGTACGACTGACTGCACTTAGCACTGCTTTATAACATCAGAGATTTTTATCAAAATGTTTCCTTTGGATTATCACCGTCCCCCTGAAAATGTCCAGTGTCCTTGCACTGATTCTGCCCGGGTGCTGATCTAACAGTTAAAAACGGTGCATGCACTTCTATACACTCTTTGTGACCAAACTATAAACCTCCCCAAAATATGCAGTACAAAGCAAAATTCCTCCCACATTTTTATACACAGAGTTGCTTTACTGGTGATTTTCTCTGCTATTTTTATGGCTGCAAATTGCACATCAGGCTGCCCAGCTGTTAAGTCTGAGGGCAGCTTTTCACCATCCAGTAGTGCAGAACACAGAAAAATGTGCACCAAATTACCTGTTTAGGGTTTTTATGTGTTTGTAAAACCCAATAGCAGCTTTAATTAAGTACAGTATCACAGCATGGTGTGTTACTATCTTCTGAATAACACAGTACGCTGTCAGTAGTGTAAATAGAAATACACAACAGGGAATGAGGTACTGCCAATACTGGGTCCCTGAGTAAAACCCTTGCCATACAGCCCACAGCTGTGTGGACTTAACGACTGTAGCCATCTGAATATGGGTATCTGTACAGCTTCAACACTACAGCATATCTCTCAGTCAAGGTCAGGTGGGTCGGTCACAGAACCTGGCCATGGGCTGCAATTCTGAATTCTGACCCTTCCAATACTGCCCCCCCCCAACCCTCCTTCTATCTGTGATCATTCTATATAGAAAACACTTGAAAACTCCTGCCTTGAAATATACAGATGTGCACATTAATGTAGTACAGTTTTTACTCTGCTGTCAAAGCAAACACAATGTATTAAAACACATTAACAGTTTACGTTTAAGGCTGTTAATTACATTTTTGTTACCTGATCATATGATGCACCTGTATTTATGTGCGGTGTCTAAAGCAGTCCCATAACTACTACACCTTACATATCTATCATATGTGATACTATCAGTATACATAGAACAACGCTGTAAAATACTTCACCTCCTTACACGACTTTGCTCATTACCATGCACACACACACACACACACACACACACACGTTACTGTATATTACTATCAGAAAACAGGCTGCACATGCTTTTATTAGAATACAGCATCTAAAGTAGTCAACATTTATGTGGTATAATTGTGGTAATATGGTTATATGGTCATTAAGTTTTGGTAAATGACTATGGAAACTATTCTATTTGGATTTGTGAAATGCCCTTATGTTAAAGCTCACATTGTCCAATAAATTTGGTGCAACAAAATATTTGATTTATGTTCCATTTCATTTGTATAGTATATATAGTAACTATTAAAGTCAGACGTACCTGTTCACACTGTGTGAGCTTCATGGCCTCTTTCAGCAGTTCTGAGACAAAACAAGGACAGAGTAATTACTCTACAGTCACACAGTTGCTTGTAATTATTTGTAATCCCAAGGATGTCTGCGTTAACATTATGGCAAAACACTGTAGATTATGCAAGACGAAGGGCTTAGCTACAAAAGATAATTCTATTGGCGGTATTACCAAGCAGTATAGAAGTGAAAAAATATCAGTAGCATTCAGAGGACATTAGAGGGCAGCAATTACTTACAAAGTAACGTTGTTCCTGGAACAGCAAAGTGAGCTTCCAGGTAAATGTCTACTCAACAAAATAGACTCACTTACTGCATAACTGAGGATCAACGACTAACCTGCAGCTTTCCTATGGCAACAGATGGCCTCTTCATATTTCCCTGCAGCAACCAAGCGGTCCGCCTTCCTGCACTGCTGATGGGCCTGAGAAGAACAAGAGGGAAAAAAAGCCCTGTTGACTCCATTTTACCCAGGCTATGAAATATGCTGCTAATATTAACACAGAGACACCACAATATTGGACTGCAAGAGAAAAACAGAGATTTTTGACAGTAATTAGACTGATATCATGTTGAGCTAAACAAAAACAAGTTTGAATCTGGCGCACAAAATCTGGCAGGTGGATTCCATCTTGCATGAGGTATCCAGAATGGAATTGATTTTATTGTGTAATTCAAGCAAACAAAATTTTTTTTTAGAAATGGCAGACAGACAAACTTAAGATAAAAAAGGTTTGGGTAAAGAACATTTATCTTAGTGCTTCATTGTGTTGTACTGCCTTGTGAATTTAATGTGCTGTGGGTCAGAGTATTGAATATACTGTGTAACATTACTCTGAGTATTTATAACACTGTCCTGTGTATTTATCACACTGTATTACACTCCCCTGTGTATTTATCACACTGTATTACACTCCCCTGTGTATTTATCACACTGTGTTACACACTCCCCTGTGTATTTATCACACTGTATTACACTCCCCTGTGTATTTATCACACGGTATTACACTCTCCTGTGTATTTATCACACTGTGTTACACACTCCCCTGTGTATTTATCACACTGTTACACACTCCCCTGTGTATTTATCACACTGTGTTACACACTCCCCTGTGTATTTATCACACGGTGTTACACACTCCCCTGTATATTTATCACACTGTGTTACACACTCCCCTGTGTATTTATCACACTGTGTTACACTCCCCTGTGTATTTATCACACTGTGTTACACACTCCCCTGTGTATTCATCACACTGTGTTACACTCCCCTGTGTATTCATCACACGGTGTTACACTCCCCTGTGTATTTATCACACTGTATTACACTCCCCTGTGTATTTATCACACTGTATTACACTGTTCTGTGTTTATTAAAACATAAGTAGATCTAGTGTATTATTGTTATGCGTGTTGTGTAATACACATATCCAGTACACGGTTGTTTCTAATAAGCACGTGTACGAGTTGATGAACAAACCGTGTATTTATTGTAAACTAAACACAGTGACATTTAAACTGTTAGAAGTCTAATAACGCAGC
>JAUZSV010204613.1:0-12718 GCA_034780495.1 Parotocinclus cesarpintoi
AGTATTTTTGATAAGAACGTCCTGGATTCAACGACTGCTTCGTCAGCGCCTCTCGAACGAAAGATTCGTCCTAACAGCGGCTTTTAGGAAACCAATTTAGTCGCTGGATGTACATTAACAATGCCATGTTTTCGTTTTAGAAGATTCCCAGAATGTTACAAATGACCATCTCCCTGCCTTTATATAATACTCATTCAATCCGTTATATATATCCGTTATATACATAATCCCAAATAGCAACCCAACACCGCTGCACTGACTTTTTCCCCTGCCCTTCACCTTGCTGTGTCTGACAAAATTACACCAACAGATTATCATCATTATATTATTATTATCATTATATTATGACAACAAACACATTTCAAATCATAAAGTCAAAAAATATTTTTTTTCACACCTGTATTTGCTGCAGCGTACAAAAAAACACTACCGATTTGTTCATGACTCAACAACAGTCAGTCTTTGACTTTCATATTAACGCACAAAAAGTCCCACTAGTTAAAAAAAATTAACAAAAACATTTATTAATTTTACCCTTCAACATTTTGTCATTCGAGTCAGTTAAAATACTCAAACGTTCAAACACTACAAACACACAAAACACACACCACTATCTGACTACATACTATAACTTTTTTACCACGTGTACTTGGAAATTATTTACTTACAAACATGGAGGCATCTTTCAAAGCAAACACACGGAACAGCAACGTTTAGGTCTCTCTATAGGTGAAAAAATGGCGCCTGCATCAATCACGCATTTCATTGGTTAGCTCACAGTCAACAAACCCAACCATATCGTCCAATCACGAAGCTGCTGTTACAACTCATTTAACTCATCTTCAACGGCAAAGTTAACTAAATAATTCATTTTATAATAATACAAGTTACGTTATTTGGGTGTCCCTCTTTCACCGTTAAAGAATTTAGTCGGTTATATTTTATTTTATTTTATTTTATTTTATTATAGTCCTCCATACATAGCTACATACTATTCTCTAAATAATGAACTAATATACATATGCATTAATCCCATAAACTCAATTCCAGTTCCTAACCAACAGCGTAAGATCAGAAAAAAAAACTATTTTATTTATTTAACCATTAGGTTTATACTCACATATACACAGGTACAATTGCGGCAGCACGGTGGCCGGCTGGGTAGCACGTCTGCCTCACAATAAGAAGCTCCCAGTTTCGATCCCAGTGTGGAGCGGCTTGGTCTCCTTACTGTGTGCAGTCTGCATGTCCTCACCCTGTGTAGCCGCGGTTTTATTTCCGCACTGAATGAGTTTATTTTCACTGGGTTTTATTAGTTTTACATAGTTAGGTTGCTAACTAGTTAACCGTTGCTAGAATTTACGAGTTCTTTCGAATGGCAAGTTTCTTGAACTTAAAGCTTGGAGGGACACTTCCACAAATTGCCACAAGAGGGAAGCAAATGATCAGAAATAAAATTCTCCCTTTAAATAAAACATGTCTGAACTTGACTGTAATACTGGGAATGACTACTTTTCTCTGCCCAGTTAAACACATCACAAACCAGGAGACCGCTTAACCGTTCATTTAGTTTCTTGAGGCTTTTCTTCAAATGTTATTCTTCAGTAAAATTAATGGTGGTAAATGGTGGTCTGCTGCAATTTACTTTAGGGTTATTAGATTTTAAAACATATCTTTAAACACTTTCCAATGGCTGCTGGCTCTTAAATACACAGTACATGTATTACTGTTTTTATTTATTATTTAGGTTTATAATGTTTTTCTAAAATAAAATACCATATATGACTTCATTTTTTAACTAATCCCTTTTTAGGGTTGGCTTTTTATTTTAGAACTTCTAGATCTGCTGGCCATGCCAGTGAGCCACGGCAAAGAGGGTGTTAACTACTGGAAGAAAAAAACTATTTCAGATAACCCCAATTAATCCTGATGATATAATTACCAAGTTCAGGAAACTTTTGAAAAGTTCTCAGTCACTTTAGCTTTTCAGAAAGCTTTTTTAGCTTTTTTGATGGACCACTAGATGGCAGGCATGCTTGTGTTTCTCTATTCGTGTTTTCAAGGTTGATCTTTACTGTGGCTGCATATAGAGAGATGGATGATAAAGTAAAGGAAAATATAGTGTGGCTTAGTGGAACAATCACAGTAGGGTCTAAATCAAAAACATGTTTAGGTACATATGGACTATTGTAACAAAACAATTCAAAGTGCAGTAAAACCGTATATTATATTATATTCTTGTGTTTCATTAAGTTTTAAATGAGTGTGAATGTGAGGATTTTGCTGGATTTTAATCATAGTGCACATGGCTTCAGCTTCCTCCCCTGAGAAAGAGATGAAAACCACTAATGCATTGTACCCTGTACATTGTCTGTCTCTCTAACTTAAAAAAAAGCCAAAGCCTGGATCAAAGCTCCTGTAATCAAAGTCCTCCCTGTAGAGTAGTGGTTGTCCTGTTTGCCTATGAAGTGAAAGGTTTTGTGTTCAAGCCCCAGAATTACCAAGCCATGGTTTAAGTTTGCTTTACTGAGTTTTGGTAACTTTGGGAAAAGCCAAAGCCTGGATCAAAGCCACATTACCCTTAGCCATTCCTTTATACAGTAGTGGTTAGCCTGTTCGCCTATCAAGTGAAAGGTTTTGGGTTCAAGACCCAGACTTACCAAGCTGATTTAAATATTTCCTTATTAAGTTTTTGTAACTTTGGGAAAAGTCAGAGCCTGAATCAAAGCTCAAATGTTCAAAGCCCTCCCTGTGGTGTAGTGGTTAGCCTGTTTGCCTATTAAGTGGTAGGTTTTGGGTTCAACCCCAGACTCACCAAGCAACTACTCAAAGTTTACATTATTGAATTTTGTTATATTTCTAAGAGCCAAAGCCTGGATCAAAACCACAGTTACCAAAGCCCTCCCTCTAGAGTAGGGGTTAGCCTGTTTGCCTATCAAGTGAGGGGTTTTGGGTTCAAACCCCGGACTTACCAACCCAAGCTCTTAGGTTTACCTTATTGACTTTTGGTCATTTTGGTATAAGCCAAAGCCTGGATCAAAGCTACAATGCTTGCAGCCATCTGTGTAGATTAGTGGTTAGCCAGTTTGCCTTTCAAGTGAAAGGTTTTAACCCTAACTCCCTAACCTAAAATCTAACACTACTGTCTACCCCAACCAACATTTTAAAGTTTAAACTTAATCCTAACTCTAATCTGGACCCTGGAAATTAACGCTAATTTTCTTAACCCTAATGTTAATGCCACCACCAAAATAAATCAAATGTCAAGCATTACACTGACCTAAAATCCCAGACAAGATGGGATATGGAAAACCTAGAAACAGTACTTCATCTAGCATAGATAAATAACCCAAGAACCCTAACCCAACATATATAACCTAACAGTCTGGGAATTCATTTCCCCTAACCCCAACCCTCTTAATAAAGTGCTCAGTCATAATCGATTAACCCTAAACCCCTAACCCCTAACCCCTAACCCTAGCCCTAACCCTAGCCCTAGCCCTAGCCCTAACCCAAACCTCTACCCCTAATCCCTAATCCCTAATCCCTAACCCCTTACCCTAAACGTCCATAAGATGGCAACATATGATAAAAAATGGGGCTTTTTGTTTATATATAAGGCAATTTAACTTTAAAACTTTTTTTGAACTTCTATATTTATATATATATAGATATATGTATATGAACTAACTCTTGATAATCACCTTAAACGTGACTCCCATTAAAATGATCTAATTAAAATGACACTATTATTAAATGTTAACTGAAAGTCACATGGGTAATGTAATTGGCATTGGCACTTAAAGTCAAATAACTTTTTCAGCAATATCATGCTAGACAATAGAGTTTTTTTTGTATATTAATACTTTTGATTTGGGGGATTTTAAGGTCAGACAAGTTTTAGTTTAATGACCTAATCTCACCATATTGGTGAAGATGACGCCCTTTAGGTACTCGGACTGGCTCTTCACCATACAACTCTACCTGTTAGGGTTCTATACTTGCTTCCTACAAGCTTGTGGACCCCCACCCATCCTTACTACATTCTACAGAAGCACAATAGAGAGCATTTTGACGAGCTGCATCTGTGTGGTGTGGAGGCTGCAGTGCCTCTGACTGGAAGAATGTGAAGAGAGTGGTGAGGACAGCAGAGAAAATCATTGGGACCTCTGTTTCCTCCATACAGAACCTGGCATCGATTCACTGTATACCCTGGGCCAAAAACATCATCAGTGACCCCTCACACCATCACTGTAGTGTGTTTTCCCTGATGGCCTCTGGAAAGAGGTTCCAGAGAATTCGGTGCAGGACCACCATGTTCTGTAACAGTTTTTTCCCCCATGCCATCAGACTGCTTAATTCTGAACTCTAACGGTGTATATACTGCTGCTGTATGATCATTAGGTCTATACGGAACATCATGCCCTTCAGTATTCTTATTTTAATCTGGCTACCTCTGTGAATAGCTATAAATATGTATATATAAACAATTTTTTAACGCCACATGTCACTTTTCACTACTGCACTTTAATATATCTTTACTTGTGTACTCCGAATGACAATAAAGTTTGTCTAAGTCTAAGTCTGACTTCCCAGTAGAAGCTTGGTGGCTTATTCCTGTAGCCATCCGCTGGGGCAAATGGTTCCCAACGATGCTGATCGTGGCATGGACTCTGCTGGATTGACATCTGGTAATCTATGGTGGTAAGTAACTTCTAATAAAGGACTAAATTCAACATATGGTATACTTATCATTTATTGGTTTAATCAATATTTTTTTTTTACTTACCGAACTGTGTCTAGTCTGAAATGCTTAATGTAATGCTATATACATATACATATATCTATATGATATATATAATAACCCTAACCCTCTCATTTGAGGAATTAATTTCCCTTTACCCTAACCCTGAGTGGGCGTGGCTTGAGTTTCCCAGGGCTATATCTACATGACTTTTAATCCTAATATCACCAAACTCATTTACTTTCTTTGTCTCCATGGCTGACATATCCAATTTTTTTATGCTCCTGTGACCTAGCGTTCCCTTTCCCATTTTAGTAACTGGGGAATAAACAAGCAGCACAGTTATAAATTAATTTATTTCATTTGATCTGAATCAGTGTGATAACATATGATATAAAAATATAAATCATCATGATTAATGTTTGACAAAACCAGAGAGATTAGAAGAGAACGGCAGAGCTTTAGGACATCCATGGAAGAACAGAATAAAGAATACGGTTCTTAGTTACAGTACAAGTGGATAAAGTTCAGTGTGTGTGTGTGTGTGTGTGTATAGGTGACAGTGAATCAATTTGGTTAAACTGTAGCCTGGTTATGTTCATGGAAAAAGGAAAACTGCATAACATTAGATGGAACATTTTTCATGGTTCATATCCACTGTGTAAACGTGGTCAGAGTTTGTTTAACATTAGAAAAGGCAAATGTATAAATGGTATTAACAAACAAACACTGAACTTTAACCTGAATTCACATTCCTGGTATTTTATCCTCTGACCCCGGCTTCAGCATTCAAAAACATTTTAATAAGCTTAAAATTCCACAGCAGATTCACCGAAAAATAAACAGCTGCTGGGTTACAAAGAAACGTTCATGTTTTGTTCATCATGTCATCAAGCAGAAGAATCTTTAGCTTCACATAAAACTATAGTTTATACATTTAAGTGCTGTACTTTTATATATGTAATTTAATCACTGATTATCTCTGTGAGCTACTGATCTCCCGATCATATATACACTCATATCTTACATGTGTTTTTGTGGCTGTGGCTGTAAATATGTTAGAGGTAATGCTGGAGGTTATGGTGATATCACAGATGTTAGGTTGGTATTGGACCCTGGACTGCAGATGAAGCTTTGTGTTTGGTACAGAGTGTGTAAATGGCAGCTAGTGGAATGCAGCTCACTGATGAGATGATCAAGAGAGCGATGCAGATCTGTGCATATATGGGATATTCCAACACTACTGACTTTCCCTACAGAGGAGAGAAAATCAGGAACAATCACGTACTGCAGTCCGACTAAAGGAAGAGTCTGAGCTAAATGACCTACAGAAGTAATTCAACTCGAAATGAAACCAAGTCCTGTTTTCTTGGCCAATTCCATTTTTTAAACATATGAATGGTCGATTCCAATTTTTCGGAGATAATTTTGTTCCACTTTTGTTTTAATTGAAAGTGATACCATATATATGCTGGTGCAGGCTTGTGTCTGGCTCTGAACTCTCAGCAGAATTAACTCGTTTTGTCCAATTCCACAGATTCAGTGGGTTAGGCTTATTGTTCTAAGTGTTTGAATTCTTCCTCCGCTGTTTACTTTCATCATGCATACTACAGTACTTGTTTACTGCGAAGTATTAGAACCTGTATCTAGGGTTATGGTTACTATGATAGGCTCGTTAGCTAATAACCGATCACCGGCCGATTGATCGGTGCATCTCTAATAAAAATGTACATGTAATACAGCTGTTCTCTGAAATAAAATTAATAAGCTGATATCTAACTCTGGGGAATAGAATCCGATTTCTGTGAATATTCTGAACATAATATTTCTACTGAACACACACAGCCTATTTACAGACAGGATTATAAAGCCTAAGCCTAAAACATAGAAATCAGTAACACATGGGTTGGCAGAATAAAACAAGAACTAAATAAGATGAATTCTTACTGTGTATTTATCCCAGGCCTGGTACGTTGGTGTTCCTCCCTGGATATAGTTTATAATGTAGAAGATGAAGAGGCTAATCAGAAGTAACGGACTTACAAACATCCACATGATCTTCCAGTACCAGTTTGGACGGTGACCAAGCATTTCCTTCACATCCATCGCAAACCTGACAATCAGAAGAGGTTTAATCATATTTAAACAGATCATTACATTTAGGTTTAAAAAAGGATGTTTTAATAAAACCTCACACTAAAATATGATATTGTCAAACACAGTGTAATGTTTTTTATTTAATTAATAAATTAATATTTAATATTCTTTTGGTGTTTATTTAGTTAGCATCTAGGCCACCCATGGAGGAAGGGTCCCCTGTTGACTCCATTTTTAGGGAGTTTTTTCTTGTCACTGTCGCCCTAGGCTTGCTCCACTTGGGATTGGCTTTTTAAGAAAGTGTAATATTGTGAAGATGCTTTGAGACAATGCTACGTTGTAAAAGGTGCTATATAAATAAATAAACTTGAACTTGAACTTACAAACACTAATATCTATAGGGGTGTGTGTGTGTGTTTACTTGTTAAAACCGTAGATGTAGGAGACAGTTACAACTTCAGTCAGGGTGATGAGGAGCAGTGAGAATGTTGCAGCATATTCATTAAACACCGCAAACCAGTAATTACCTGAACTGGTGGTGAAACAAAAACCCAACAACAAACAGAAGAGACAAACGAGAGCTACACACACACACACACACACACACACACAATACAGATACACAATCAGATTAGTGTTATAACTGTGTATTAATCACTAATCATCAGTGTTAGTGTGCTGAAGATGGTGGTACCACTGAGGGTGGGGTGGTTGAGGTGGTGAGACAGAGCTCTCCAGTCCTGCAGTGGGGTGATGATGGCAGTTATATTACCCAACATGCTGCCTAAACCCAAGATCAGCAACATCAGGAAGTATAATACCGACCAGAACTGAGCTGCAGGCATCATCACGATCACCTCACTGTACACAATAAAAGCCAGACCTGCACCTTCAACAGCCTGAACACACACACACACACAGACACAAACACACACATTATATACACTCTAATTTACACACAGTTTCAATTTACAGTTACATTCATTAATTTAATCGATTTATTTCTATAATCCAGAGCACCTTCCAACTTTTGTTTATTTACAATGTATGTACAATCTTACAAGGCTTTACAGTAGCAGCTTGCCATTGCTTGGGCTTGAACCCTCATCCTTCTGGTTTAAAGTCCAGTTCTATGCTGACCGTATATTCTACACATACACACCGTGTTGAGTTCTGTCTCTAAGCTGCAGGTTTCCAGCAGGTGCTGAATGGGAATGAGCTGTTCAGGGTTGGTTTGATTAAATTCTTCAATCCATGTGGTAACGTTTTCTTTATTAATCACATCCTCAGCCAGATCAAACGTGTTGATCATTAGCAGCCGCATCCTGCAAATAAAATAAACAAAAGAAATTGAACATTTATCTACTTACTACAGACTCCTACAGACTCCTCCAGTACGTTCAACAATGACATCACACTGGCTAATAAGCTGAACGACTTCCTGTTCTTCTGCTTGTTTTGATGATAAGAACAGAGCTGTACCAGCAACACACCCAGCACTCAGGATGTGAGGAGAACACCAGGCACCAATGGTGTATCCAAATTTGTGCTAAAAGGCCGGGCTGGCCAGTTAGTGGAGGTGTTTACTAGCAGCTTTAACAGGACCGCTTTTAGCCCCACTGACACTGACTGAAAAATCTTCCAAATAAACTTCCAGTTTTCCATTAATCTTGAGTAAACTAGTTCTGTCCCCCGACAGCTTCAGTGAGCCTGATCCAGACATATAGTATATAGAACTATTACTGTTACTATTCATTTTCTAATGAAAACCAAAGTTTATTGCACTTATATTATGTCAGATATTATAGATAAAATATATAAATATATAATATTTGATAATAGGGCACATTCCAAAGACATGTGTTATGTGAATTGATGTTTCCAAATTGCCCTTAGCGTGTGACCTATTTGTGTGTACCTGTTTGTGCCCTATTATGGATTGGTGCCCTGTCTAGGGTTGTTCCTGCCTTGTACCCTATGTTGCCAGCTAGGCACCAGCTCTTTGAGACCCTGATTAGGGATAAAACAAGCGGATAAGAAATGAATGAATTAGACAATGGTTACATTTTAAATATGATCAAATCTGCAGCACAAACACAGATTTAAACTCAACTTTTATCCCTGTTTCACTTTAAAACATTTTGCTGCTGAATAAATACCCCCACACACACACAAACACACACACACACACACTAAAACTAAACACAGACACGTGTATTACATACACCATACGGTACTAAACCATGCACACACATTAAACACACACTCACACGTTGAAAACCCAAACATTATTTTATATTAGACAGATAGATGTAATTAAATCTAACCTCTCTAAGCAGTTCTGATAGTTGAGTGTAGCTTTGAAACCATAGATGCAGAAAGTTACGATGGAGGAGAATATGGACGTTCCACTGTTAATGAGCGCAATAACAACGGCCTGACGCTCAAAGTTGTTACTGATGTCGTTGTAACTGGCGAAGGCAATGAGGGATCCAAAACCCAAACCCAGAGAGAAGAAGATCTGAGTGGCAGCATTTATCCATGTCTGAGGATTCACCAACTGCTCCATCTATACCCACACAACAAACACACATATATATATGTATATATACACACAACACACACATATAATGCCCACATACGAACACTCATTATGAGAAACCTCACAAAACTAATGCAGAAATTCAGGAGACCAAAATAAGAAGGAAGGATGAAAGCCTTGTAACCCGTTATGAAGAATGAAATGTCCTCTTATACCTAATCAAACCTACCTTAGGAGTGAACATGTATTGCAGTCCATTTAAGGCTCCATCTAGTGTGACACCACGGATCAGATACACAACCAGCACCACATATGGAAACGTGGCCGTGAAGTAAACAACCTGGACAGCAAAAGAAAAATAAACATAAAGATGGAAAGAGATAGAGAAGTTCAGACTAAAGCTCTATGTAAGTTTGGTACCTTGCCGGTGGATTTTACACCCTGGATGATGAAGAGGTAAACGATGCTCCAGGCCAGCAGGAGGCAGAGCACCTGTCCCGTGTGAACGACGCCACCATGTTCGTCGATCGACTGCGAGATGTTCAGAGTTTCACGGAAAAAGAAATACTGAGTTGGATAGGCAATCTCACACTCCTCTAAATAGTTTGTCCCATTGGTGTTTAATGGGCACTGTCCCCACGGTAACACAACCTATGCACAAACACACACACACACAAACACACACACACATACACACACACTGTAATGACCTTTCAAAATTTGTGCCATAATTACTACTACTACAATAACAATAAAAACTATTAACAATAATAGCTTTGAACCTGAAAGGAGTGGAACAGATACCACAAGCTCCAGGCATTAATGACGTTATAATATAAACATAAATACACTGAAGTTACGACACTCGCAATACCTGCAGAGACAAAACAGGGTTACAAAAATAATGTGTTAGAATGTGCTTACACACTTACAAACAACTGCCCCTATGTGGACACACACATCATGAGATACAGAAGCTCAAAAACTTTCAACATGGTGTAAGGAATCTGCATTGGACTCTTGAGTTATGGAAACATGTTCCTAATGGCTTTACCATCTGCAGCCTGAAATAGTCTAAGGTTAGAATTAGGAGCATTAATTAATTAATAAATAAACTCAAACTGTAAAGTCTGAGGAAAGGACGGTGGCTCGTGGGTAGCATCGCTGTCTCACAGCAAGAAGGTCCAAGGCCACGCCACCCTGGGTCCTGGGTCCTTTCTGTGTGGAGGCTGCATGTCCTCCTCGTGTCTGTGTGGGTTTACTCCCGATACTCTGATTTCCATCCACAGTCCAAAAACAAGCTTGTTAGGTTAATTGGTGTCTCTAAAGTGGCCCTTAGTGTCTGACTGTGTGTGTGTGTCCTACGATGGATTGGCGCCCCGTCTAGGCTTGCCAGGTGTGGCACCGGCTGGCCCGCGACCCCGTGTTGATTTAGCAGAATGTAACGGATGGATGTAAAGTTTGAAAAGGTCTAGGACAAATTATATAATAAAAGTTCTGATTTTTGATTAGTGGAGCTGCAGATAAAACACATGATTAAAAATATAAGATATGAAGTCGTAATTTAACAAAACAAAATCTCTAACCAATTCCTCCCAGGTAAGGACTGATTGTACTAAAGGCTCCGATGCTTCCTAATCGCATTTTCTGTCCAACAGCAAGTTCTAAACAGAAGAGCGGAACTCCCTCCAAAACCAGCATGATAAGGTATGGAATTAGAAACCCTCCTGTAACACACACATACACACACACACACACATACGCACAGAAAGTGAATGTGGGGTGTATGGTCTGAGCACTGACAGACTGACCCCCCCCACCCCCACCCCATAACCTCTGCAGCAATGCTAGCAGCACTGCTACGTCTACTTTCTGCTCCCCATTCACACCTGAGACCTTAAAACACTAACGAGTCACATGATAACAGAGAGGGGAAATGACTAATTGAGCACAATTTGGGCAATTATTTGCAATAATTAGGATGTTTAATCAGCATCTTGACACCAGTGAGAGGTGGATGGAGTATCTCTGCAGAGGAGAAGTGCTCACTATATTTGAGATTAAAAAAAGACCTTTGTGTACATATAAGTGAGGTCAGCTAATAAAAAAATGGGAGCAGAAACAAAAGTGTTGCATTTCTATTTTTATTATTGTTTTTGTTATTGTTTATAATATATAGAAATAAGCAGTGGAGTCTGGTTAAACCTAGTGATTTTTCTTTGGAGCGCATTGGCCTTGCTGAAAAAAAGCTGAAGGCAAATAGTTCTTTTGTTCCCATGCTCAGTTTCTATTAAACCTTTTTATATATATTTATATATACCATAAATACAAATGGAAGGGGGGTCCACTTTTTTGTCATCTCCTTTTTAAAAATAACACACTTGGTATGTTTAAATAGCTCCTGAAGCAGGGCTGGATTTGGAGGAGCCTTTAAGCAAAGAGACTTTAAGTGAACAAACAAAAGAACCGACCGAGACCAGCTCAGTTGACAAATGTATTGTTGTATGAGTTACATGAGTAACTTGTTGTAAGTATGAAAGTGGTTACCCCTGTGTTATATCACCTTTTTTTAAATAACACTCAGTAATTGTTTGGGAACTGAGGACACTAATAGTTGTTTTGTAGGTGGAATGTGACTTGGCTTTGTCTTGCTGAGATAAACAGGTATGATCACCGGCATTCAATGTGGGTTTTCGGGCTTGCCGTTTACCAACAGAGATTTCTCCAGATTCTCTGAATCTTTTGATGATATTATGGGCTGTAGAGATGAAATCCCTAAATTCCTCCTAACTGCACCATGAGAAACATTGTTCTTAATCTGTTGGACTTTTTGCTCATGCAGTTTTTCACAAAGTTCTGAACCCTGCCCATCCTTCCTTATAAACGACTGATCTTTTCGGGGTTTCTTCCTTTATACCCCATCATAACACTCACCTGTGGAACGTTCCAAACAGGTGTTTTCAGAGCATTCCTTAACGTTCCCAGTCTTTTGTTGCCCTGTCCCAACACTTTTGGAACGTGTTTCAGGCATCAAATTCAAATAAATAAACATTTACAAAACAAACAATAAAGTTTATCAATTTGAATATTAAGTTTTATTATTTTATTATTAATTAACTTTAATTGTCTTTGTAGTTTATTTAATTGAATATGAGTTAAAAAGGATTTGCAACTTTGTTTGGATTTGTTTTTATCTGTTTGGGTGGTGGATCGTCTTCAGCACTGCAGGGATCCTGGTGTGTGTTATTGTGTGTTTTATATACAACAGTGCTGCATGTGTATTTAGAGTGCAGGTGTATTTAATCCCTCTGTCGCTTTCTAAATGTCAAATCAGA
>JAUZSV010204712.1:0-12718 GCA_034780495.1 Parotocinclus cesarpintoi
ATATATATATATATATATACACAGTCGATTGCGGTTAATGGGACCACATCGCGACGCGATCGTTTTGGTCCTAATAACCGGGTGGTCCGATTAAACGAACATGGCCTATGTTACAAGACGGGATGTGCTATGTAACATATTAAATGTTTATTAAACCCTTATTGTGCGATTTACACGTATAGCGAACGTACAAACAAGAACAACTGTTGCTTACCAACTTTATTCATTGAAGAATAAATTTGCAAACAAGCTTTTCAAAACGATCTAAAACACAATGTATAGGTACTCAGCATGCGAAGCATAATATACTGTAAAAATCAAGTTCATACTAAATTCCAGTCAACGTTTTGAAGAACTTATCCAGTGTGATCTGACCCGCTTTAGCAGTGGTTAAGTGGCTTCCTGTTTTTGTAGTAATTGGAAATGTTAGGCAAAGACCTGTAGGTGGCAGTAGAGGGTAAAGTTTTCGGGTCGTGATGCCAGAGACGAAGAGTTTCTTGGGATTTTACATACGGATGTTACATACTGTACACGTTTTTGGCCCGATTAAGCGGAATTTTGGTCCAAATACGCAGAGTAACATTACACGTATGTAATAGGATTTGGTCCGAATAAGCGGCTGGTCCCATTAACTGGTGGTCCAATTAACCGGAATCAACTGTATTTAATAAAATGTACATACTTACAGAGGCGACTACATACTGGGCATAAAGTGCATCGTGAGCAGACAGTTGTGTTATGATCAGCAGAAAAACGGAACGCACAAGACACTCAGTCACTCCACGGCAATCTATCCCTTTAAGACGATCCTCATCTGCTCCCTCAATGACTTCATGGAGAACCGTTTCTGACGTACTGACGCCATTGAACAACAGGGGGCGCTCGAGGATCTGAACACGTCTCCTCCTGAGTCGGTTTCGGCGCAGACCCAGTACAGCGTTTCAAAGTTTATATCCCTCCCACACTTCACGTGCCCTTCCTTCGAGCTTTATTTTGATAGCCACACGTGGCATGAGACACGGGGGTGTGTTTCAGTGATGATGCCACGGCATAATAATCTCGGGCCGGAGAAGAGGGACACAAAAGTGTAAGGTGCGTGTGCAGTCACATGGACATTTAAAGGTGCAACGCGTCATCGTGCTTAAAGCTCTTCAGAGACATAGATTGGAAATTCCCACGTGATTTGCTTTCGGCACGAGCAGCTTTGAAAGGTTTTTCTCGGTTTGTTTGTTGTTCATTTTGGTTTGGCTGCGCGTTTGTGCGCGCTCGTGGAAATCACGCACAGGTGCCACCGGTTTCCAAAGTCAGCCTCATCTGGGATTTCGGTAAGTCTCCGTTCCGCTCCGTAGTTTTGGTTCCTCTTGCAGAACTGGATGTGATTTGTGAGTCATTGTGTGTTTGCTTACAGTATAGACGCTGTTCTCCAAATACAAAAGCGCGTTAAGATATCAGTAATATAGTCTAGTCCCAATATTGAGGAATCTAAATAATAATGCACTTGTATGGTTTTATTAAAACTGTTATGGTTGTGTTTTTACGAGAGAGAAAGAGGGTAACATTCATTCAAACGTAAAAAGTTTTACTGTATATCCATAAATCTGTTTTGTTTTGTTTTTTTAACTTATTTGCTGATGAGGCCTTTTTAAACTTTAACCTAAATAAATGATTACCTCCTCCAGTAATTAACCTGTCCCTTTTAAATTCTGGGGTTCTGAGTTTTTCAGTGATTGCCATTAAGAATTTGCACAAACACGAGCCTGACCACCCACATAATTCAATTTGGAAAAGCTTTGGGGGTTTGGATTTAGCACTGCCAGTTCTTTTTGCTGGAAGGAATTATATTTATGACCAGTCAACCTCTAGCTAGGTTTTCAAACTGCAGCAGATCAGTGATGTTTGCAAGCAGGAATATGAAGGCAGTTCACTGAATGTGGAGTAAACATACACTGGGATTTGACTCGAGCACCTGAAAGTAAGGCTTTAGAAACTTGGTGTCTTGGCGACTTGTGGGTCACAAAAAAAAGAATCCCTTTAAATAAAGTTTTGTGTTTATCCATGACGTCTCAAAGCTACATGAACTGATCACTTTAGTAGGTACAAGTTCTTGCTTCTACACTCACTGTCCATTTGATCAGTTTCACTTATCGTATTAAAGCAGTTTATAGTGTTCCAGTAACAGTCTGACCAGTAAAGAATATAGTGAAGGTGAATGAAGTATGTGAAGAAACTAATGGACTACAGTCTATATCTATCTATCTATATATGTATATGTGTATATATATATATATATATATGTAATATGTGTGTGTGTTTATAAGTGAAGCTAATAAAATGGCCAATGAGTGACTGATTCGGGCATGTGTTTTATATATATACTGCTCACAAAAATTAGGGGATGTTTAAAAATGGATATGAAGCAGTTAAAAAATAATTTGATTTAATTAAACAAGATGATCAGAAAAGCAAATGAAAAGTTGAAAATAGTTATGCAAATGAGATGCAAAATCAATTATGAATTGTGATTGAGTAGCAAGTGATATATTCATGGGGGTGAACATAAGCATGGTAAACTGGACGAGAGTGCCCCTACATTATCTGTTCAGCAGGGTCACCCAAGACCGCCATAATACACAGACCGTGATGGGGCATGAACAGGATCAGATTGTTCACTGTATATATAAAAGTATTATCCCCTAGTGTGTTTGTGTAAAATAACAGTATAGTAGAACATCAAAAAGTGCCATTTGCTCAGGTTTAGCTATGAACCCAATCTGTGTTCCCTTTCATAGCCTCATAGCTGGCTGCGGTTGGAAACAGTCCAGTGTTGACTGTGCACAGTGATTTAACTGTCTATAAAAACGCTGGACGTGCGTCCTCTGAACTGTGCCATTCTGCAAAGCCTGGATCCCCCTGAACCCTCACAGCTCATTACATTTCTATTGTAAGCATACACGCATCCTCCCGCTTACCCTGACTGTACACGTGTGTATCCAGATGGGTCGACCAGAGTGCTGAGTGGGCATGAGGCAGCCGACCCACGAGCACACATTGTGCTGGCTTTTAGGGTTTTCAATAACAGGGCAAAAGAGAAAGGCATTCTGAGGTGAATCGCTGGTGGAGTCACACTCAGCTTTTCCATTGTTGGTACCAATTACCACACCTTTTGCTGTGTAATTTACTGCTAGTTCAGCTTGGTTTAACACTTCAGCATAGAGTCAAGTTTTCTTTTAGACTTCTTGCTAATCAGACCGGTTACAACTGGTGTCTGATTTTGATTTATCAGATTTACTAACAAGAAAGAAAAGCTACCAGTGTAGCCTCATATAGTATACGTGTCTCAGAAAAAAAAATTATTTACTGCATGCTTGCTTATGGGAAACTGGCTGTTGTAGAGAGAAATTGACTACATGTTGTTACGGTGTTTTTATAAACTGTACTGGCAACCATATTAAGACCAAGATATTATGACCAAGATATTATGACCATATTATGACCAAGATTGGCCATATCGGAGGGAGGAGATGGGATCATTCCCATATGTTATATAAAAGTGTGATGGTAGTGGCACAGAGGACATTAAATGCCTTTTTGTGGTCAGATGTTAATGTTTGTGATGTTAAGATGTTAATGTTAATGTTTCGCTGTTCATGCAGTACCAGCACCATGCCATGAACCTGCGAATAAAGGGAACGCTGTCCATTCCCAAAAAAGGGTCAAATTGCTGTATATTTTTTGGAAAAGTTCCCTTCTCCTATTTTGAGCTGGTTTCTGGACAGCAGGTTAGGGTAGTCATTAAGGGCTGAGTATTGGCAATACAATATAGGGATACGTGGGCCCATTTTATTTTTCTTTTGAGGAGAAAATGTATGTAGTATATTGCGAAAATTATTATTGTCCTATGTCGCTGTATCAATTTGGGTTTTTTGTTTGTTATTTATAAGCACAGTCCTAGTATTAAGCTCCTTACTCTTTGGGGGGAATCAGCCAACGACATATTCACATAGTTAGTGTTTTTGTTCTGGTATCTGGGCTGGTTTAAGCTTGCCGTGGACAGCGGACTAGAGAAGTTTAGTTCTAATCTTCATATTCTGTATGGTGCTTAGTTTGCAGATGAAATGATAAGTAAATAAGTTGGCATTTTAGACAGATCCAATAAGTTGTTGATGAGTCTGAAATGGCAACTGATTTCTGAGGTAGTTTGCAGATTGTCATCTTTTCTAACCCAAAACACCTCAAATGACATGGACTATGAGGCTGGTGGTGTCTGTTTTGTCAGTTAGTTTACTCATTTTCATTTTAGTCAGAACTTAAATGCTGACTAGGTTTGTGGCGCTAGCATGCACTGCTTCTACCTGGCTACATAACTCAGTGAAACTTAAAAAAAATTTTTTTTTAGTTGAGTGACGTTGGTAAACTTGGTAAGCAGCTTGCACGTTGTTAAAACAACAATTAAAAGATTATCGTAGATGATGCATATCGCACATACGAGTACAATAGAACATTATAAAATAAACAACGATTACAACATTGAGTAGAATAAAAGTGTGAGGTCTGATTAGAGCCGGTAACCGATTGAGAACTTTGCCATTTACTGTACTGGCAATCGATATCCTGGTACAGTGGCTTGGATTGTGGGCTTGGGTACCACAGATACTACAGTGAAAACGGATTATGGGTGTTTGAATAACAGTTTGATTGTGGTTTATCTTTCTAAAGCCAGCTATACAGCATTTACCTCATCGCTCATGTGTACCTCAGACACAACTGGCTACATTTTGGGTAATTACTTTCATTATTGCCTAAGCTATTCCTTTGTCCTTTATATTATACAGTAGGGAAAGTTTGGGACTTTTAAGCTTCTCCGTACTCATGAAAACCTTGAGGTGAAGTGTAACATTGATCTGTGATGTATTCCCTGACAGGAAATGGGCGTAGAGATACAATCTAGCCTTGATGAGTGGATAATAAATGACTTGCCACTCGTTTGTGGCGCGCCTTTCATGTCTAGCTTTGATATCAGTCAGTGCTTTACTTGTTCTTCAAGCACCAGACCTCGGTCTCATTTTCTCCGTGAGCCCGTATCCACAATACAATGCACTGTGTAAGATTGTACTTCAGCTCCATACGTTTTGTCTCTCTTTCCCCCCCTCCTGGTGATGCCGTGTGTTTATCCTACCTTTCAGTAAGAGGCTGACGTAATGTTGCTGCAATTGTTTCAGTTACAATTTAAAGCATGCACTTTACTAGGTGTGGATGCACGTATATGGTTATGTATTTAAGAAAGCAAAAGGATCTGACCGAACCCATATTCTTTGAATGCTTGCCTTGGCTGAAAAGGCGGAAAAGCTTTACAAATGTTAGTTTTCAATGTTAACATGGAAATTGAGAAGCCAAACCCAGGAAACCCACATTTTAAGCATGCAGGCGGCTGATACAATAAAAACGTAACTCAAAAAAGAAGGATGTGGCGAGCTGGTCTCATGACAGTGTTTCACACCAACGCTCACTGTAGCATGCTCAGTGTTACTAGGTGAGAAATGTAGGGTTATTGTACCAGAGACATAATTTCCCTCAAAATACGATAATTTTATCGTACACCTGTCATTTTCAGCGCTTCTTCTTCCAGATCGGCTCTGCTTCTTCATTTCTTTTCAATCGGACTATACTTTTAGAAAAGCCCGATTGGCTGGAATTTCCAGAAACCGTTGCCTTCAGGGTTCACAAAAAACTCCGTCAAACAGTTGTGACAGGCTGATTACAACCGATTATAACCACAGATTCATGGAATGGAGAAATTATCGTGTATTTGGCCTTTTTTGGGATTATTTAACGTACGTTGTACAGAGGGCAAAATTACATATACAAGTACATATACGATAATTATCATACACCTGGCAACACTGCCCAGAGGCAACTGCTTTAGGTAAGAGACCTACAAATGAATCTCTATACCATGTTTTCACAACCAAGCAGTAGATCACTGACATAAGCATATATAGACAGAATAATTGTACAAATGTGATCATTATTTTTATTAAAGGAGAAATACAGAAGTGTTTCTTCGAAAGCTTTAAAGTTAAATTAATGAAAAAAGGATATACACTGCTATAAAGTAAAATAAATCAATAAACATTTTGCGCACCATCATCTTATGTAAGCAGTAAAAACATATGTACATTATAAAAATGTAAAATATTTTTTATTACAAAAACAATATACACTGGAAACAAAAATTAGGGGATAATTCAGTTTGAAATATCCTGTAACTTCTGAGAGATCTATATTATCGAAATATTGCTTCGAAAAAAATGTTAACCACTTTACTCCAAATTTATTTAAAAACAGCATATTGACATGTATGGCATCAATTCCATTCTAGTATCCAAAAACACACTTTATTACTTTGGTTTAGGTAATCACCTAATCAGTACCTCACATATTAAAATTACCTATGATTAGTATGATCACCTATACTGCTTACAAAAATAAAAAAAACTAATGAAATATCCCCACATTTTTGTGAGCAATCTAAACCAAATCTTAATTACTGTGGAACTGTATTAACACACATGAAAACTTAGTTTTAACATTAAGTTAAAACATTAGTACAATATCATTAAAAAAAATAAATATAACCTTGTTTTATGTTATTATTTGTATTACTAAACCAGGTCTGAAACATTACATCATCTTTATTATGACCAGCTGTCATTTCCAGAAAATCATTGCTGCAAAAAAAAAATTTATTTGTAATTTATTGAATGAAACAAAAATGTTAAGTTGCACTTATACCCACAGGCATTATGAACATTAAAACCAGAGAAACTAATTTTAATTAAATTAAATTTAATTTTTTCCAAGAGCTATACGTGCATTAGGCACACTTAGAGTAAATTCAGGAATAAGAGCAAGCACATGACGCAGAAACAGTCCTAAGTATTGGATATACTCATAAATACTGATGATACGTCAGAATAATAACAAATAAAACATCTTTAAAATATGAAATCAGTAATAATGGGAAACAGTACTCCTATAAAGAGGTCCTTCATATCAACCAAATCATTCAGGAATCTTTTACAAGACTCTTAATGCATTAATTACTTGAAGCAGCATCCCAGTTTAGTTTGTTCCCTTTGTTCCATGTGTGACATGTTTGTATTGCTATCACTTTTAGGTCAGAGGTGTATAAATGTTTTCCTTTTCTCGAGCGCTCTGTAACTTTGCTCTGCCAATCTCGTCATGCAATAAATCCAACCATGCGATCACAATCAATCCAAAGTTTCTGCTACTCCACTTTCCAGATTGCGATCTTTCCGTCCAGACGTGCTGCACCGCTGAGGACGTAGCGGGCCTCGGCTGAACACAGGGTCTGAACAACGTCTGAATGAGCCTGCAACTCTTTCGTCACCAGGTGCCGCTCCATGTCCACTATGTAGATCTTTCCCCGAGTCTTTCCCCCACTGTGGCTTTGGCCACCCACCCAGATCTGTGAGAGGTAGAATCAATTCAATCTTTGTTCCTCCCATATTACAAGCTTTTTGGGGGGAATTCTGAGTGTTACATACCAAAAAAAAAAATTGCAAATTCTGTCTGTAGACAACTCTTGTAAATATATATTAGCACAAATAGCACCCACAGGGTTGAACAAGTTTGTACATATTGTACAAACGCAAACTGTACTTAGAACCGAGAGCCAAAAGTCTGAGACCAACATTGAAAATGCTTTTGTTTTGTAGTAAATGCTTTCTATGCCTATGAATATAATGTTAATTTTTTGTGTGTGCATACATTTAAGAATAAAGCGGTGAACAGAATGCATTAATTTTTTTAGTTGACCATATCAACATACCAAAATGCATTGTGTTGCTGCAATGTGATGGGTTTTTTTTTTTGCAGAATCTCGCAGATTTCATCACTTTAGCACCATTGTTTAAGGTTCGTAATGAAAATGAGAGGAAGAATTACATGAGAACAGTGTTCCACTGCTGAGTGGAAACAATAAGGCATTGTCCACGTTAAAATGCACATGTTACAAATGCTGCTTTCATATAGTTTACTTCCACATTCGTGTTCTTGGATACGTTTTAAAAGGCTTTCCATTCACCCTGAGACAGCAAAATGCCTATACTGAGCATAAGCAATAGAACAGAGCCAAGCCTTTATTGGAGAGAAAATCAAGTCAAAAGTTAAGTAAATTTGCAACGAGATGTTAAGCAATGTAATACATTTGAGCAATATTAAGTCCAGAATGTGGTTTGGGTCACAGCTTGGTTCTCTACATGGATGATGAGGAAGAACTACTTTTAAAGGTAGCCAAAGACAAACAATGTTATAAATAATGCATAGAAACAAAATCTGTTTGCCAAAACTAGAACTTTTTGAAGACACTGAATTAAAAGGATAGGCAGTCCCTTTAAAATGTAATTTACATACATTTCTATGCGAATTATCTTTATCTTATTAGATATATCATATAGGTATATAGTTATGTCTCACATGAAAAGTGTTTGTCTTTGGTTGTTTATATCGTTAATTTAACTTCTGCATCAATGGCTTTGCAACGACAGGTTACTTTAACATTCGAGGTTATATCGAAGCTAGTTTCATACATATGCATAAGGTTAATTAGTTATGCAAAAATTGTCCCCAATCTGAGCATGGCTTTAAACTGTGTTCGGAAACCAAAGCACCCAGAGTAAACCCACGCGGACATGGACACGCATGCAGATTCCAGGTTGCATCACCTGGAATCGAACCCAGGACCTTCTCGCTGTGAGGTGACGGTGCTACCCATCAAGCCAGCCCACATGAACAGTGATTAGACTTTCTAATTCAGTATGTCACAAAAGTGAGTACATTTTTGTACCTATTTTATTACGTTTTTATGGGATAGCACTGAATATGTGACACTTTGATATAATGTAAAGTAGTCAGCTTGTATAAGTGTAAATTTGCTGTGCCATCAAAATAACAACACACAGCCATTAATGTTTAAACCGCTGGCAACAAAAATGAGTACACAAGTGAAAATGGCCAAATTGTGCCCAAAGTGTCAATTCTGTGTAGCCACCATTATTTTCTAGCTGCCTTAACTCTCTTGGGTCTGGATTTAGAGAATTAGAACTTCACAGGTTGCCACTGGAATCCTCTGCCACTCCTCTATGATAACATCATTTTGTCAATCATTTTGAAATACAGTCGATTACGGTTAATTGGACCACCGGCTAATGGGACCAGCTGCTTATTCGAACCAAATCCTAAAGTACCGAAACAAATCCTATTAAATACGTGTAATGTTATTTGCTTATTTGGACCAAAATTCCGCTTAATTGGACCAAAGAACATGTACAGTATATAATATCCGTGAAGAAACTCTTTGTCTCTGGCATCACTACCTGAAAACTCCAGAGTTTCTTCCCAGCCCTTTACTTCCACCTACAGGTCTTTGCCTAACATTTCAATTTACTACAAAAAGAAGCCACAAGTCGCCACTTAGCCACAGCTAAAGCGCGTCAAATCACACTGGATAAGTTCTTTAAACATTGACTGGAATTTAGTAAGAACTTGTTTTTTTTTTTTTTACAGTATTATGCTTCGCACGCCTATACATTGTGCTGTAGATTGTTTCAAATTTATTTTTTAATGAACAAAGTTTGTAAGCAACAGTAGTTCTTGTACGTTCGCTATATGTGTAAATCACACAATAAAGGTTTATTAAACATTTAATATGTTAAATGCACGTCACGTCTTGTAACATAGGGCATGTTCGTTTAAATGGCCCAGCCGGTTATTAGGACCAAAACGATCGCGTCCGGATGTGGTCCCATTAACCGGAATCGACTGTATATCATTTCCTCCACCCTCCCATAGTGGGTTCTTTTTTAAAATTAATTAAATAATTAATTAATTTATTTATTTTTGTGTGTGAAAATGACTTGTAAAGTGGGTACTAGAAAGGCGCTATATAAATAAAACTTATTATTCTTATTTTTAAAAGCCTTTAATTTTTGTGAGCACTCTAATTGATTGCCATTTCAGTGATTAAGAAAAAGTTCTTTCTTCTCTCAGTGCGTGACACTGCTCAGTGGTCGGCAAACGGAAGTGCTCGTGAATGCCATTCTGTACTCTCATATTTCCTGTCCTTGTTTTTTTTATTAAAGATTCTATTTAAACACCAGCCTGACACTAACCCCTTCAGTTGAAAATCCCTTTTTTAACTTATTGGGAACCATAACATAGGTGCATCCCATGAAATAATGACGCCATTTCTCACCTGGTTCTTCACTTTGATCATGCAGGTCACACCTGTGCAGTCAGGAAGCTGGATCCTTTGGAATAACCTCTTGAGGTCACTGAGGTGCCACACACACATTTCGCCTACAACTGCGTAGCTGGTCCATATCTGCATCCTCTGCAAGTACCAGATTAGTTCAACCACTGAAAGCAACGAAATGAGGGCAACAAAACAAACAGCAGCAAAGTCCATACAAACTGTGGCTCTAAAAATGGATGCACAGCATGGAGCATCAGCCAGTGAAACACTAATGACACGCAAACAAATGTCATCAGCAGCTCATGGCTAACTGTAGACATTATGAAGTAGTGTTTTAGAGGCCTTTCCATATCCTTAAGACAGGAAACAGGTTTACGGCATTATGACTCAGACTGCTTTATCCAGTAGGCAGAGTAGTGTAAACAGGAAACAGTCACCAGATACAGCAGGGTGTAGATTTGTAGGAAGGAATCCGGGAAAGGTCCAGCGTTACTCACCTCGTTAAAAACTAAAAAGCTGCTGTAAGTGTTCGGTGAGCCCCTGAGGTGATCAGGAAGAGACATCCTACGGTGCACTGTGCCATCCCGCAGAACCTCCATCACACAGTCTCGTGCACCTTTAACCAAGGTGGGATATATGATAGCTTATTATTAAACCATTATTCATACCTGAAGAATGAAGTAATTGATCTTACAACCATAAATCATGTATTCTTGATCAGATGGACAAGACTACATGAGCAGTGTGGACCAAAAGCATTTTCCATTAATTGAATACAATGTGGGCAGCACGGTGCCTTACAGCAAGGTCCCGGGTTTAATCCCCGGGTGGGGTGGATTGGCACCCCACCTAGAATGGTTCCTGCCCTTGCTCCCACAGTTGCCGGGTTGGCACCTACTGAAGATTTGACACTTTGATACAATATCATTTGCTGTATTCAACACACAGCCATGTCTAAACCATAAGCAACAAAAGTGTGTACACATGTTGAAAATTTTCCAAATAATGTCAATATTTTGTTTATCCACTATTATTTTCCAGCACTACCTTAACTCCCTTAGACATAGAGTTCATTAGAGCTTCACGGGTTGCCACTGGATTCCTCTTCCACTTCTCCATGACGACATCACAGAGCTAGTGGATGTTAGAGACCTTGTGCTCCTCCACCTTCCGTTTGAGAATGCCCCACAGGCGCTCAATAGGGTTTAGGTATGGATACATGCTTGATGTTTGCGCTTACTTTCGTTAGCAAGAGAGTGGCCATCTCAAAGGTGTGTTTGGGGTCGTTAACGTGTTGGAAATCTGCCCTGTGGCCTAGTTTTCGAAGGGAGGGGATTATGCTGTGCTTCAGTATGTGGGCAGCACGGTGCCCTACAGCAAGGTCCTGGGCTCGATCCCAGGGTGGGGTGGATAGGCACCCCATCTAGGGTTGTTCCTGCCACCGCTCCCATAATTTCCGGGTGGGCACCGACTGGTCCGTGACCCCGTCTTGATTAAGCGGAAGATGATGAATGGATGGATGAATGAATACAATGTTTTTCTTGAGTATTAGAACCTGCAACAAATTCCATAAAAAATTGGGACGGCAAAGCATTTACCACTTTGTAATGTTGCCATTTCTTTTCACCACACTTAAAATTCATTTTGGCATGGAGAATACAAAGTAATTTCAGTGCTTCAGATTTTATTTTTTTCCATTCTTCTCACATCACGTCTTAAGATGTGCAACAATGCGGGGGCATTTTTAATTTTCAAATTCTTCACACTTTCTCTGCTGGCGACAGGTCAGAACTGCAGGCAGGCCAGCCCAGTACTCATACCCTCTTCTTCCACAGCCATGCCATTATAACATTGCAGCATGCGGTTTTGCATGGTCTTGATGAAAAATAGGACATCTTGATGTTGCTCTAAAATCTAAGTGTACTTTTCGGCATTAAGCCTGCCGTCACATTTAGTAAGTAAGTAACACAGTAAGTGTAAATGATCCCATGTGATTAGGTCTTGCTGAATGGCGGTTCTTGATGCAGTGCTGTATAGGGGATGTTTGAAATTAACAATTTCTTTTTATTAATTGCTAGCTCTAAATTGCCTCTGTCCCAACTATTTTTGGAAAGTGTTGCAGGCATGCAATGCAGAAATGAATGTTCATTAATAACTGAATGTTATATGTTCAAAAAGTCTAACCTGAAAGTTTGGAGGGTAGTTGAATAGTAGCCCAATCAGGATTGCTTTGTTACTTTGTGAAAGTTGTGATTAGAGGTATTATATCAGTAAGGAGGTTGTGGGTTTTGGTTGCTTACCACCCTCTTAATTTCAATTCAATTCAAGTTTATTTATATAGCGCTTTTTACAACGTAGCATTGTTTCAAAGCAGCTTCACAATATTACACTGTCTTAAAAGGCCAATCCCAAGTTGAGCAAGCCTAGGGCGACAGTGGCAAG
>JAUZSV010204823.1:0-12717 GCA_034780495.1 Parotocinclus cesarpintoi
TGGCCATGCAAAATAGTGATTTAGGAGTTATTTTAATGTATTTGCAAACATTTCTAAAATTACAGGGTATTGAAACCAAAATGACAGAGGTCAACATGAACTTTGGAGTTTGCTTTAGCATAAGTCACGACAAAGTGTGAAAAAGGTGAAAGGGTCTGAAGATTTTCGAAATGCTTTGTGTATATAGTCACATATATCAAATGTGTGTCTGTAAACAAATATTCATAATGCTCTGTAGGTTTATGCTGGTTCTTGCAAGATGGCCTATGAATCATTTGGGTTTTTTTTTGTGTACCTCTCTAATGAGTTGGTGCAGGTTGTGCTCCAGAACATACAGATGGTCATCTGATTTTGTCTTTTCAGGTGAAGATCGCTGGTTCTTCTTCTCGGTAGTTGAATGACAAAGTGAAATAGAGAACTGAAGTCCTGGGATTAAAAAAAAAAAGATCTCTGTTGGCTACATACGATGATTATATAAAACAAAATACGCCTGCATACGCAGTGTGGAAAAAATCCTATCAAATTCATACATGCCTAATATCCTATTTCAAACCACACAATAAACTACTGAGCTCCTGCAAGGGAGTCGGGTATGTTCTTTCACCTGGAAATGGCTGGGAGATGATCTGGTTCTTCACTACGATGTGTGGAATGTGTGATTTTAACTGCACTGCCTCCCGAGACAGCTGGGCAAAGATCTCCTTACAGAGGAGTACATTCTGTGCTGCTTCCAGCTTTAGATGCCATGCTTGGGAACCTGAGAGAGAAAGAAAGAAAAAAAAAAAAAAAAAGTTACTCTCCCTACATCTGTGTAAATTCAAACCAAGCGGATCCAAAGTCAAGACTAAAATTTGGTTTATGGTTATTAAAATCACAAAATATGTTTCAAGGGTGTATAAAGGTGTTTAAGCTTAATAGATCAAAACGTTCATTTTACTTACATAACCTTACAAGCCATGGGCAAAACAATTTACATAATCAATAAATAATCATAATTTTGCATAAAAGGTTAAACGGTGACCCATGACAGCCAGTCTCTTTTATTTCAGATTCAGAAAACTTTTCGTCATCCCGTAGGGGCAATCAAAATTAAGCAATTTCTCCTAATTTGGCCCAAAAAATGTTCTCATCTCTGTACAAAATGTAATTTAAGACAAAGAGCATGGGCAACTTCTTCAAACAATAATTTCATTCTTGGAGAGATCAAGTTAGGCAACACCTATAGGTGTAGCACACATCTTTTTTTTTGCACAATGTATATAGAGATTTGCACAATGTACATATTATTTGATATTTTACTACTTTCGTTATTTAATTTCTTTTTTTTTTTTTTTATTTAGATTTTACTTTACTATATTGTATCTTATAATTCTGACATCCAGGGTGGACTGCAAAGTAAGAATTTAATGTGGCAGGGAAGCTTGTTTCCTACTGTCCATATGACAATAAAGCTTTGAATCTTTGAACCTATATCACCAATTTAAACGCTTGCGTCACCTTCTGCAGAATACAGTTGTCTTGTCACTAGAGGGCATAAAAGTGCTTTCCTCGCTGCTCTATAAAAAGGCTAGTTTTGGGTAATGGACCTCTTGGCAACAGATCATTGAATGGCCTACAGATGTTGAGCTGGGCCTGTAGATCCTGCACACTCATAGGTTGTTGGTGTCCCAGCTGTTCCCATAAATGTTCGACTGGTGATAAATCTGGTGACTGGACAGGCCAAGGAAGTGTTGCAATTGGGTGGAGATACGCCCGGTGACCATTGCAGGCCATGCCACACATGGCCACAGGCTGTCCTGCACATATCATTGACTTGTTAGTGCCCCTCGTATCACTACTAGGGATGACCGACCTTTGTATGTGATTGTTCCCCAGAGCGTCACACCAGTCTGGGCAGTGTACCACTCCACAGGAAAGGCTGGATTGATTGTGCTCACCAGGTGACCTTTATACTCAAACCAGGCTGTTATCAGAGAAACCAGGTTCTGTTTGTTATCTGACAAGATGATACGACCCCAGCCTACATCAGTCCATGATTCCTGTTTATGACACCACTGCAAATTAAAGTCATAGTGGCTGGCTGTCAATGACAGGACATGTAATAGGCACCGTGACAACAAATTTCCTTTTGCTAAGCACCTGGATACAGTCAGGGCAGAGACAGGGGCGTGTAGTAAAGGTGCCGCCGTTCATTAAAACACCCATTCTACTTCTCCAAGTACAATGATGCCCCCTCTCAGAGCCCGACAGCTGGGCAAACTGTCCGTATCGTAAGAGGCATGTTTAGCAATATTCTCTTATCAAAGCTCTCAAAACAGCAAAGAATTCCCGCATCATCACACTACACCCACAACACATGGCTGTCTGATCTGAAAACATGCTCTTATTGTGAATGCGGTGTTAGTTTTACCCATGTCTTATAAATACATTCAAGATACCATGGACTGTCCACCTCCTTTAATTTACTCGTTACCTGGCTTAGCCTTGGGTTGCCTCCTGAAAAGAACCACTGTTCCCAGATCACCTATATCAGGGGACTGTTTTTGAATGGAGACCTAAAGAAAAAGATGGAATAAATAATTTCTGTCAGTTTAGAACAAAAGTGCTTGCACTGTATCTCGGTATTTGATTTTTCACCTTTATATAGGCCGAGCCCTCTAGGTCGCTTGGGATCTGTACTCTGAGGGGACAGTAGCCATCTGGAATTTTCTTATCCAAGTCAATGTCTGTGTTTTTAATGACCTCAAAAGTGCCATGATGGTTAAAGAGAGATCCTGTGGAGAAGAGAAGGGAATTACAGATCATGTTATATATTATATATTATATATTGATACCATATCAACAGCATGGCATCATCACAGCATCTCCACATCCCAGACATATGGGCTTCTCAGTGGCATTTCTCTTAATAACGTGAAATTGGGATAGTTCAAGCACATGCCCAGACTTTTGTACATGCGCAACACTCCGGTCTGTAGCTGGACTCACCAGCACTACGGTAGCTCAGGTCCCCTAGGATTTTGTCTCCGACTTTGCGCAGTTTCCATTGTGAGCGGAGGTGGAGCAGCTCCATATTAAAGTCACACAGGCGACGCTGCTCTTGACTTTCTGCCACAGACTTACTCAGCTTGTCTGCCCCCTTCAGCAGCAACTGAGCTGCATTGGCTAGAGATTTCTTCTTACTGATCAACTGGAAAATCTGCGGGGTCTGGACACACATGCAAGCGCACACTTAAATAGAACAAGCATAAAAACCTAGAACAGAACTAGTTCGGCAGAGACAATTGATTACAGACACAAATGTTTGCAGTCATATCACATCAGTAGTACATTAATTATTAGTTTATTGGGTAGCAATCCTACTTTTGCCAAAGTGTGCCTAGCTTCCATTCAGCCACTGTGTCCAACTGCTGGTACTAATTTATTCTCGGAAGATTTCATAACTGGGCTCTTTTAACCACTGGATTTAATTGTTGTACTAGTGGACCTGCATATCTTAGGAAGAATTCTGTGCACTGGTACACGAGCAGTGGAGCAAATTTTCCCTGAGGAGATTAATAAAGTGGTATCTTATCATTCAAAAGCTCACTAACTTAACATGCTGCCTTGCTTATTTTTAACTAGAGACTGTCCTAACTAACTTGGTAAACTAACTACACTGATCACAACAATTAGGGGATATTTCAAAATTAATATGAAGAGGATCCCTCAAGAACTGCTGGATAATCTGATCCTGTCCATGCCCCATCATTGTCAGTGTGATCATACACCCTACCGAACAATCAATGTTGGGCCACTCTTTTCCAGTACAGAAGTACTGTCTTTTTTAAGTGAACAAGTCCATTTTATCATAAGAGACTCATCAAAAAACTGAATTTTTATTGACAAATCCAAGCTACATCATATATCATTTGTGCTTTTTTCCATTTGCACCCTGCCAGGAGAAAAAGACATTGAGTTTAGAGAGGAGCATATTGCAATGCTCTAATAATTACCTTAGCAGCAGTGGGCTCCTGAGATACTGGATCGATGGCCATGTACTTCTTCTCCTTTATGACACTGAGCATGTCGTACAGCACACACATTTCGGTCAAAGCACCACGCAGCTGGTTCCTCACAGAGTCCCACGGCCACAAACATGGCTGGAATTTCACTGGGCCTGAAAGATTTGGGGTTTAAGACACTTAAATCATACTTCAAACTCTGGAATGTATACATATTGCTCACAAAAAAATAGGAGCTACTTCAAAGTGAAATAGCCCACAATGAAATATCCCCAGTGTAGTTTAATTTAAATGTTTCACATTCCAAATACTAGTATTACTAAAAATTTGTATTTTATATTTGAAAGCTGCTACAAGGCATATACAAAGTTGCGTTGTATTTTATGTGCAAAGTCTATTTTTTCTTTAAGCACCATGACAGTCTGCATAGGGCCGAGGTTGACGTAGTTGGATTTGGACCAATAAAATCATAAATCTAGAATTAATACTAAAGAACATCCATAACCCCAGCTCACACTCTTCCTCATTCTCTTGGTTCTGCTTGTTCCAGTCCAAGTCTTTGCCTTCCCCACTGGATTCTCCTTCATCTGAGTCAGATCCATGCTCGAAGTCAATGCGCTGTGCAAGCTTCGCCAGGTTTTGGGACATAGAAAGCGGGGGTACGTATGTTTCCACTCCATCCAGCGACACCTCCTGCACCTGCCGCTCACAGGAGGATTCAATACTCACATTCACTGCAGGTCCTCCCGACATCCTGCTTTCACTCACTCAGATTCTGTAAACAACAACACAGTGTGTACAGGAACAGCAAAAGAAACTGCAAATCCTAAAAGTCCTTTTTCCTTTTTCTGATTATTACAGGTCATCCGATCAAACACCTGTTCACTTTAACAATCTTAAAAAAGATAAAAAAAAAAAAATCACAATAGGAATTAAAAATCTGCCTTGTAACTCTGGACACTGTGGCCATAAAGAGCCGATCGACAGTTTGAATCTGTCATTCATGCTTGTGTGTGTAACTACCTCGCTCTAAGCCTGCTCTAACTTAGTCTTGTATTCTGATACGGTTTTGTGACTCGTATTTATGCGTATGATTTTCCACTACTTACGTATAACAGGCACGAACAATGGCATCTGTATATGTGCCTGTCCTACTAAGAGTGCCATACGACTGGTTAACTTACGGTGGCTTTTATATCATTCAATCAATCCTAATCAGAGTAATAGGAGAGCCGGTGCCTGATAGGTGACACAGGGCACGAGGCAGGAACAAGCCTAGACAGGATGCCAATCCATCGTTGGGCACATACACTCACACACTGAGGGGCACTTTTTAAACACCAGTTAACCCAACATGTCTTTGGAACACATGAGGGAACCAACACAAAAATGGGGAGAACCTGCAAACTCCACGTAGACAGAGCCCAGGGTCGGGATTCAACTGGGGATCTCGGAGCTAGGTGGCCACCGCGCTGCCCCTGCCTTGTTATCAGCTCGAACCATATACCCAGGTAGCAGACCAATCTGCTCGAACCAGTCTGGACATTTTAATCTTACATCAACAATACATTTTGGCACAGACAACTGCCACTTACTGGTTATTTTCATACCAGTCCTGAGAAGGCTGTGTGGGGAAATCCCAGTAGATCAGCAGTTTCTGACTCAGAGCAGCCTGTCCAGCACCAACAACCATGCCACGTATAAGGTCACTTAATCACCCTTCTTCCCCAGTCTGATGCTCAGTCTGAACTTCTTTACCATGTATCCATAACTAAATGCACCGAGTTGCATCGATTTGATTGGCTAATTAGATATTTTGCGTTAAGGCGTAATTGAACAGGTGTACCTAATAAAGTGGCCAGTCAGTGCGTATAACCCAGCGGTACCGCAGTCCTGAGCAGCAGGAGGGCTGTAATATTTTACTATAGTATGTTCTGACTGTCAGTTTGAATCTGTTGGGGTTTGTGAGTTAAAGAGAATCAAAATCTCTATGTTCATAGAAAAGCATAAAGCCAGCTCTAGCCTAGCTAATAATTCATCATTAATATGAAACACAAGCCTAGGTTAAATAACTATAGATTTCAAGATAGATTCCCTTTATTCCATGTGTGTAATAAAACCGAACCAAACCTGCCATTACTTACAGTTTATCAAACAAAGCTGTTTATATACCTCCCGCAACCTTAGCTTCTTTTTTTTTATCTTCGCTTTCACACTTCCTCTTTGGAGTTTAATTCTGGTGAGCAAACAAAACTTTGATGCATTACTGCCACCTATTGGTATGGAGAGCGAACACGAGAAGATAAGGGGTTGAGGCCGGTGATGAGGGATGAGGAGGCGGAGGCGGAGGCGGGTGCATATACAGTATATTACCGCTTAGCCATAAGCTGTTCTGCATTTCTAGACTACTTGCCATACTGGGGTATCTGGGGTACCTTCTGCTCCATCCACACCGGGTCACGGACCAGCCAGTGCCCTCCCGGTGCCTCTGGGCGCAAGGGCAGGAATAATTCTAGAAGGGGTGAGAATCCATTGTAGGGCTAACACACAGTCACACACTAAGGGCCACTTTAGAGATACCAATTAACCTAACATGCATGTCTTTGAACCTTGTGAGGAAACCGGAGTACCCAGAGTAAACCCACGCAGACACAGAGAGGATATGCAGACTCCACACAGGAAGGACCCAGACCGCTCAACCCCGGACCTTTTCCTGTGAGGCAGCGGTGCTACCCACCGGGCCACTGTGCTGCCCCATCGAACGAAGTTTTAGGTTAAATTTGTAATGTAAATGTAATTAATCAATGCTCTGGTCTCACAAAGATAAATTGTTTTCCACTGTTTCTATCTGTTTCCTCAGACAGCAGACACATCCGGGCCAAATATGTCTCAGCTTAGGCAATTTTTGCTCGGGTACGGCAACGGCAAGTATACACAATAAAGACTCTGTGGCCCATCAGGTGCTGACTCATCTCCCTCAGTTCGTGGCACTGAATTGTGTTGTCATTTTACATTACTCACAAAATTAGGGGATATTTAATTATTTGATATGCCATTTTGAAATATCCCCTCATTTTTGTGAGCAGTATATTTTGTAGGCAGCACCATGGTGCAGTGGTTAGTAATCCAGACCTCACACCCTGCCTGTGTGGAGTTTGCATGTCCTCCCTGTGTCTACATGGTACAGATAAGCCAGTACCAAAGAAACCTAACACATGTCCTTGGACTGTGGAAGAAAGCTGGAGTACCTGGAGTAAAACCACGTGGAAAAGGGGAGGACGTGCAAACCACACACGTACGAAGTCTAAGACTGCGATAGAACCAGGGATGCTGAAGCCGTGAGGTGACTGTGCCCCCTCAAACACTCACACCTTGACGGTCCTGTAATTGGGGGGACTTTTATTATTTTATTGAAGTATTATTTTTTTTATTATTATTTAATGATTGCTATAACTAATTAATTCTATACCCAAACCTTACCTAAGTCTCAACCACAGCAATGCACAACACCCACCACCCACCCGCCACGAACGTACACTAAAACGTCAACGCACAAACGTTTTTATTAGATGCAAATGTACTGATTTGAATACAGTTTTGAATACGTGTTTCGTTTTGCGTTTGTTTTATTGGTTTTTGTGATGAAGCAGGCTTTATGAACCATTTATGAATTTCACTTTGAAGAAAACTCAAATAAAATAAAGGAAAGAAAAAAAAAAACACCCCTTGGACTTTAAACTTCCGGTAGGCACAGCGATTGGAGATCTGCGCTCGACCCGGCTGCATTGCATTCTGGTTCTTGTATTAGTTATTGTAAAGCAGCCTCTAATTTATCATTCTTCATATTTTGTCAGTCATTGGCTGGTAAAATGGATTCTGTATTAAGCGATTATAAGATTATAAGCGAGTAAACTAGACGTTTTTGTGCATTAGGGTAGTGTATTGTATGCGAGTAACGGCTGTTTTGGTCATAAACTACAAACTCCGACATCGTTCGCGCTTCTTAAAGTGTGACGTCCTGTCAGAGTGGGCGGAGAAAAATGACCGCTTCCGTGTTGATCTCGCGACGGATAAATAACAACCGAGAGACTCGACAAACTGACGGATAATGTAACAAAGATGATTTAAATCGTTACCGAACAGGTTCACGCGTCCAAAATGTCGTCGGTTCAAGGCGCAACCAAAAGTGACAAGCAAATTTTGTCCGGCTTTTGCCCAAATTCGAAATGCCATGCGAGACTGTTCTTTCCTTCCAGTAGCTCAGTTAGCATTGAATGCACGGAGTGTGGAGCACGTCACGAGCCGAAGGAGCTTTTAAATGTGGAAGAAGTAACAGATCCGGATGTGGTGCTTCAAAATTTACTGAGAAATGCCTTATTCGATGCTACGGGAGCCCAGAAGAAGGGCGCGGAGCTGTTCAAAGTGATGGGTCTGTCCAACTACCACTGCAAGCTGCTGTCACCGATTCTTACCCGTTACGGTATGGACAAACAGACGGGAAAAGCGAAACTGCTACGGGAGATGAATCAAGGTGAGGTATTTGACTGCTCCCTGCTAGGCAACAGGGCCTTTCTTATAGACCAGGAGCATGTCTCTACAGTTGGCTACGGTAAGGACAGATCTGGCAGCCTTATATACCTCCATGACACTTTGGAGGAGATCAAAAAAGCCAACGGCAACAAAGAATGTCTCATTCCCGTTCACGTGGATGGAGATGGCCACTGCCTGGTCCATGCCCTGTCGAGAGCCTTGGTGGGTCGTGAGCTGTTCTGGCATGCGCTCAGGGAGAACCTTAAACTAAGTTTCAAGCAGAACCTCGACTGCTACAAGGCTCTCTTTCAGGACTTCATCGACACCGCCGAATGGGAGGACATCATCAACGAGTGTGACCCTTTGTTCGTCCCACCGGAGGGTGTTCCCCTCGGCCTGAGGAATATCCACATTTTTGGACTGGCCAACGTACTGCATCGTCCCATAATTCTCCTGGATTCTCTGAGCGGCATGCAGAGCTCGGGTGACTACTCTGCCACGTTTTTGCCGGGCCTGGTGCCAGAGGAGCAGTGTCGGGGAAAGGATGGCTCCCTCAACAAGCCTATATGCATCGCGTGGAGTAGCTCGGGCAGGAACCACTACCTCCCGCTGGTTGGCATTAAGGGCATGCCGCTGCCCAAGCTTCCTGCAGCGCTACTGCCGAAAGCGTGGGGAGTTCCACAAGAGCTTATCTACAGGTATGTCAAGCTGGAACCTTGTGGAAGCTGTGTGATCGGAGGAGACCGAAGCCTGCAGGAGAAGTACCTGCTACGTTTAGTCAGCGCTATGGAGGATGTTTTTATGGACATGCACGGTATCCATCCTGCACTTGTTGCAGACGTTCATCAGTATATTTACCGCCGCACGGGGGCGATTGGTATCCAGTCCGAAGAGGTGACCGAGACAGCAAAGAAATTGGTGCAGGAGAATCGCCTGTACCGTTGTCTGGTCTGTAATGCAGTCTCTGAACTTCATGTGCCCTCTGAGTGGCTGGTGCCCGGTGGCAAACTCTACAACCTGGCTCAATCCACTCATGGCACTCTGCGCGAAGACAATAACTACACGTTTCCCTTAAACAACCTGGTCTGCTCTTACTGCTCTGAAAGGGATGCCCTGTTACCTGACTACAAACTCAGCCTGCTGTCCACCTGCACCTGGTGCCACAGAAGCTCTGCACGGCATGTCCGGAGCGATGGATCTGTGGTATACCTTGATGGTGACCGTACCAACACGCACTCAGAGGGAGGAAAGTGCGGTTGTGGTTTTAAACATTACTGGGACGGTAAGGAGTATGAAAACTTACCAGAGGCATTTCCCATCACCCTGGAGTGGGCCGGCAGAATAGTCAGAGAGACTGTGTACTGGTTCCAGTACGAGACGGACCAATCGTTGAACAGCAACGTTTATGATGTTGCTATGCGCCTAGTGACCAAGCACTTCCCGGGAGAGTTTGGTAGCGAGATCCTGGTGCAGAAAGTAGTAAACACTATCCTACACCACACGGCAAAGAAGAGCCTGGAGGAGTACAACCCAGTTGATATCGAGAGTGCTCACGTGCAGGGCCTGGGGCAAGGGGCTGGAAAAGTGGTGGAGTGGAATGCAAATTCCCCCACGAAGATGATACTGACAGGGCAGAAGGGCCGCACACTACATAAGGAGGAGCTGGTGATGAGCCAAGCAGAGAGGACTTTGCAGCATAACATTACTGAGCAGGCAGCCCAGTCGCAACGCAGACGCACGCAGCGGCAGCGCGTGCCAGACCGGAGTGCAGAGTCACAGCCCGCCTCTTCTACCTCATCAGCCCCACCCACTCCCACTAAGTCCAAAAACCCTAGCGGACAGAGGAAAATCCGTGTGACTACAAGCGATAGGCGGCAGGCCACGCTGGAGCTGAACGATCAAACAACATATGCAGAGTTACAGAAAGCCATTAGCCAGGAACTCAACCTGCCGCCACATCAGCAGTGCATCCGGCATGGCTTCCCTCCGCGAGAGATGCCCCCGCCTAGCGCTGCCAATCGGGACCTGCCTGTGGCCTTGCAGCATGGAGACCGCATCACTGTGGAAGTGGTGAAGGAGAGTGTTCCAGAAACACAAACCAACACTCATGCGCCAATGGAACACTGGTCAAGCAGCACTAGCGGTCAAGAGATACAAGACAGCATTGACCTGGAGATGTCATCACTTTGTCTCCTAGCAACGCTTATGGGTAGGACATGTCCTTGTGAATAGCAGAACAGATTTTGAATCAGACTAGCGAATATGATTTAAACACAGGATTACTTTGACTAACACTATGATGCAAAAAGCGCTGCTCTTTCAATGCAGTTTGGCTGACATGCAGGAAACTCGCACACTGAAATGTCGTTAGGCTAAGTTGATATTTGGTAATATCAGTATTGACCAGTGTGTTATTTTACCTGCATATTTAGTACTGTGCAAAAGTCTTAGACCACAATTACATTTGTTGCTTTAGCAATGGTGTAATGAATGCATGTTAAATAGTGGATTGGATTTGGATTTGTTACTCCAAAATACTCTTTTTTGCTGATCTTTATTTCAATTTTGGTGAGCTTTAGCACATATCTTAGTCTGTTCCCCCTGTCCATCGCGTTTTAGAATATTTCGTTGTACATCTTAGAGACTGACAGTATCGTCTAATTCATAATTAAGGCTTAACCATATATCACGCTTATATACATGTTTAAAGCTGCTTGTCATTTTTTAAAATTGCACCAGATTAAATATTATTTTTGTTTAAATGTTTATACGAGAATAGTACGTTGAGCTATTATTTAGAATAAAAAAAAAATAATAATGTTTTCATTCAATGGTTATTTAATATGCGGTGAAGCTACAATAGAATCTGTTATTTTCAATATTTTATTATCTTAAACCTCTTTTTAGTAATTTATTAAGTGTGGGGTTTTTTTGTTTGGTTAAAAACTCGTTTAAAAAAAATGTGCATAGTTTAGCTGCAAAAATGAATTGAAAAGAAAATTGTGAATTTGAGTGCATCGTTACACCCCTCAAAAAGTGGCTTATTTTCTGGTACCCTTCTAAAAAGACCATTCCTGGCCAAGCTTCTTCAGACTGTACAAGGGGCAGCTTGGGATCCTTTTGAAGCTACTAGATGTTTCTATTGCTTAAGTGTAAAACGAAGGCAAAACATGCATAAAGCTATTACTATTAATTACTATTAATGTCAGTTAGGCTTGGGCGGGACTGACATTTTTTATGCTGTCGTCGGATAACAACGCAGTCTATTGTATTACTATTACCACCGGTGGGGTGGGTAACAAAAAATATTATGAAACGTAAAATGATCTCAATGTCAAACACCTCTTACTGGTCACTTTTTACGCAAAACAGGCAATAATTATAACAAAACAAGGAAAAACACAATATGCTTCGCAAATACTGTAAACAGGGAAATGAATGACACATTGGACTTACAGAAGTTTGTCGTTTGGTTCCATTTAGTGACCATTATATGTTAATAATCAAGTGGTGTTTTAAATCATGTTGAACACTGCTGTATCCCAGACAGTGGTGCTGTCAAGGGGAGACCTTTATAAATTGCTGGACACTGCACCCCCCCCCCGTCCTTGAAAAATAGTTAATACTTATATAACCTTATAAATAGAAGGAAATAGAAGACAAAGCTTCATTTGCTATAAAACAGCATGTAAGGCTGTATCTAAAATAATTGGAAGCCTCTGTGTGATGTTTTTAGTTTTAGTTTTTAAGTAAATTATTTGTTTCTGATGATTTATGTACTCATTATAATTAAACCTGCATATTTTTCTTTTTAAGAAATAAAGGAATTATTTAATGAATATATGTACAGATACAAATACATTCCACAATGTCGTTGTACGGTAAAATGTTTACTGTATCATATTAGTCTACGCACATTAGATAATTAATTTTTAATGAATCTATATACAGTGGAATCCGGTTAATCGTTTTGGTACTAATAACTGGTTGGTCCGATTAAGCGAACATGCCCTATGTTAGAAGACGGGACGTGCCATGTAACATATTAAATGTTTATTAAACCTTTATTGTGCGATTTACACGTATAGCGAACGTGCAAACAAGAACTACTGTTGCTTACGAACTTTGTTCATTGAAAAATAAATTTGCAACCAAGTTTTTCGAAACGATCTACAACACAATG
>JAUZSV010204933.1:0-12717 GCA_034780495.1 Parotocinclus cesarpintoi
AGGGGGGGGCGGGTGTCACTTTTTCACACCACTGTGTAAGCCTTTTAAGGGCTGCTGTTTTAGAATTGCCTTGTGAAAGGAACCAAGCTTTTAGTGAAATTACCTATAATTGTGATCATGTGACTTTAGGGTGAGCTTACACAACTGGTCATGAGATTGTAGTCACTATGTAACGTGCACGAGTTAAACTGGTGTCTCTGTTCCCCATTCTGTTGTTTAGGAGAGTGGGACAGGAGAAGTAAAATATAGCAAAGGAAGAATGATGATCCTATATTTGATTGTTTTCTGTGGCCTGATTTCATTATCATCATGCGTGCCACCTATCCGGTCCCAGCCCGAGCAGGTGCACATATCCTATCCAGGTAAGAATCTTACTGTATTTTTATTTAATATATTTATGTAATGTGAAGTTTTACAGAGTACTAATGTGGAGCCCATTGTTACGTGCTTTAATTGTTAGGTGTCACAGTGGTGCACGAGGTTAGCATGGTTGCCTTACAGCTTTAGAGATCCCTGGTTCAATCCTCTCAGTGTCCTCTTTATGTATTGCAGGCACTTGTTTCCTCCCACAGTAAAAATACATGCATTAGGTTAATTGGTTGCTCTAAATGGAATGGCTGACTGGTATCAATGTAACTTTGTTACTGTCATGTGTCATAATTATTCAATTGTAGCAGTAAATCTACAGTTTGTGTTTAACACAGTCAAGAAATGTCAATTAAAGTACTAACGTTTGTGCTGAATTTGTTCTTTAAGTCATTAGAAGAAAACCATTCCTCACCACAAAATTCAAAAGGACCCCCTCCACACACAGGCACACTCGCACATGCACACTAGGACTCTTCAGAAACACCCTTTAACCTAACACATGCCTTTTGAATGTGGAAGGAAACCCATGCAGACATAGCATAGTGTGTGGGGTTGGAAGTGAACTGGAGATCGGTGAGCTGTGAGGAGACAGCTCTAACCGCGGGTCCACTGTGCTGTCTTCTGGAAATAAATTTACACAAAACATTCAGACACTAGATGGCAGCCCAGGACATCTACACAGAATTCACAAAAGTCCATTAGTTCATATAAGCTTTTGATATATTTGATGTGTAACCTAGTTGCTTGGATTAAATATTATTGACGAATATGTAAGAAAAATACATTGCTGCAATGTTAGTCTGCTTGTAATAGGAGTGAAAAACTAATATTGCAAAACTTTTTTATAGTTAATTTTGTGCTGTTTCTTTCAATGCTTTATGTTGCAGTTTTATTTGTCTTTAAGCATACATTTCCAATGGTGTCTTGGTTTTTAGAGATTAATTGTATTTTGAAAATTTAAACTGTGGTACTTAAAATAATTGGGCGGTCTGAGCCCCATGTCAGAGAAAGCACGGTAAGCATGCCCTAGATGAGACCTCAGTCCATTGCATGACTAGTAGAGGTCACTATTACAGTGTTGTGGATGATCCTCTGACAGGCCTCTCTTTTTCTGGGACTCGAACCTGGCCCACCACCTTAGAATCTGTGATGGACACAGATTTCATGTTAAAATCAACTATAATAAACTCAAATTAGGCCAAATGTTCTGTTGTGTGCCATTCCATCGACTAGGTGCCATTTCTGTTCCCAGGTACACACACACACACACACACACACACACACACACATATATTTATACACACTGCTCACAAACTTAGTACTTATTTCATTATGAGATCTTTCATTTAGAATTTTGTTAAATTGTATTTTTGTCAGTAATATATATGTATGATCTATTATCAATGACTAAATGTAGTAATCTAATCACTGTAAGAAGCATTTCATTAAGCAAACTGTCCTGCACAGTGATGCAATTACAAATGTAACATATATAATGCAAAACATGAATAATGAAACTATGAAACTAATAAACTAAAACACAAACAATAGTATTTGTTTGCTGTCCTTGACCTCCAACATTACACTTTACTATGAAATATAATAATTATAATTTATTTAATTATAATAATTAAAATCACAACTCCAAAAAAGTGCTTTTTTAATCCTGTGTAGACCATGGAAACATAAGGTCAATCTTAACTTACTATCCTGTTACCGGAATTATTTAAGCTGTTATTGTTTTACTTGTAAAAATATATATGTTTGGTAAATAACCAGAATGTGCTTAGTGAACTAACACTATTAGCATGGATGCCATGCATAGATTTTATGTATTTATTAACTCCGTGCTAGAAACTCATATAAAGAGTAACAGGACTGAGTAACAGTAATTACAAAGGTAAAAATAAATTGTCTGAGATTGACCAATACATATGATGAATAGTTAAATGTGTGTGATGTTAGAATCAATGTTGGATAACTACATTATATATAAAATTATGTTTTATTTTTAGGAGGTACAACAATCAAATGGCTCCCATTTGCTGTAATGTATATAAAATGTGAATTAGGCTAGTTTTTGTTGACTGTATTAATAATTAAGCAAAATGTTATGGTTGGCCACACGCTGACTGTTGCAGACCTTGTATTGTTATTGTTTTGAAGAATATGGTATATCCATGGTAACGTGACGTTTTTCCTTAATGTTTAGCCATGGTGTGTAACCTGAACACTGATGAAATGTTGATTAAACATATTAAATTATATAACAGCTAACTGGTTTGTTTTACTTTAAATACCCTAATCACAGGGTTGCAATGCTAGTGCACGTGACATAATTAAATGTGTAATTAGTGTATGGAGACCAGGCCATTCATGGCCCTATAATTTAACCACAGCTTCATTTGGCCAGCCAGAAGTTGTTTAGCCAGCACTAATTAAGAAAACAAATGTTTTAACATTCTTCCTGTTCTGAATGTCTTGGCTTACACGTTACTTCATGTTAATTGCAGCTGTTAGTGATCTAGATTATTTCCAGTCTCATTACCCTTACGTGATAATGATGTTCTTGACAAGGTGATAACAGAGCTATTTTAATTAATACATTAGGAGAAAAATAGCAGAAGCTGGCAGCAATAAAACCTTTTAACCTCCCCTGGTCAAATTGAAGTACGTGTTTATCTGGGTATTTGTGTATGGGAGAAATGCAAGTTGCTAAATTAAAGTTGATAGCTGTCTACATTGGTTCCCCTGTGCTGATAAGCTGATCTTTCTTTAATCCAACCATGTATAAAGACACAACATAAAATTACATCTTTTACTTTAAGAGTAAGAGTGCACTAAATGTGTTGACTCTTTTATCTGTGCTATGTAATGCAATCTTTGTATTGTCTAACAGGTATAAAAGGATCCATGGTGGTAACATGGACAACCTTTGATGACACGGAGAGTGTTGTGGAGTACGGACTCTGGGGTGACAAGCTCTTCAATTACACTGCTAAGGGAAACTCCACTGCTTTTACTGATGAAGGATCAGAGAAGCGTAAAATGTACATTCACAGGGTCACACTTTCAGATCTGAGGCCTGGAGCGGCATATGGTAAGCATAAACGGGGCCGCAGTGATGTGATTGGCTGAGTTTTAAAGCTTAGTGCAGTTTGTTGAGGTAGCTGATGCATATTTATACTCTTTAATCTAATTTAAGTGTCATCTGGTTGAAAATTTAAAGTGGTAAGCAGACACTGTAATAATCCAGGGACCTTTGATGTTTTATCGTAAAACTTTCCCACCATAAATCTGTCACACAGGTCCACCCAAATATCAAACAGGATGAAATTATATTAATATTTCTGCAAAGATTAGTGTTAGTCGTCAACAGTAACAGGTATAGAGAGATTTAAGCAAAACACTAAATGTTTGACCTAAAAGCTCAGTTATTGCATATTAAAGTAATCTAAGCATAAATCTAATTGAATAATGAATAAACATGACCACAGATAATCAAATAGCCTCAGTATTAAAGCTGTGAAAATTTCCATGTTAATACATTTCAACATTGTGCCTGTTTACGGGCTGTTTAATTACTTTTCATTCTAATTATTATTCACAGCACTATTATCCTTTATGGATTATAGTCACAAACACACTTATGGAACATGAAACAACAGCATGCACATGCTGTTTCCTATGAAAGTACCTTTTAAAATTTATATTTTGCCTTAAAAAGGCAATCAATATTGTGTTTTTTCATTCTGAACACAGAAGTCAATTACAAAATCACTGCATTATTAAAAATAGTGAATGCATTGTTTTGATGCTTGTATTGTCAACTTTTGTGCTTTTTAATTAAAAAAAAAACATTATTTGAATAAAGTGTTTTAGTTACTATTAAAGTGCTAGTAAAGAAGTAATACATTTCCAGCTTACATTTTTACTTTGTTAATATTACCAAGGCTTTGTGTTATTTCAGTCCAATTTTATTAGCAACATTTTTTTTAGCATACCGGCATGCTGAGTCGGTTTAATAAGCAACTATTTTGTAAAGGTAATAAAATTAATACCTTTTTCACTGCAGACTTCTCAACAGACAAATGTGCTAAGCAGATTTTCAATGTCTGCTGCATGTTGTATGGCAAATAAGCAGTTGAAGTGAGCACCACTGTGTTTAGTGTTAATCAGTTCTTTCTTAGTAGTGTTAACTGTAGAAATCAGGCAAGCTAACCTAGTGGTCTTAACAAACCTCAACCTGTTTAGACTGTTGCTCTGTGTCATCACAATCATTGAGTGGTTTTCCTATATAGCATATAATACTACATATTATGAGACCAATTATCTGCTAATATTTACACTATTTACAAGCAAAGCTAGTGCAAAAAGAGGATTATTTACACATTGTAAATGAGATTTTCATGATCTACCGAGACAGTGTTGTGTAACAGTAGCAGAATTCTGATTGAGAATGCGCATGTGTTTGTTTGTTTGTTTTACAGTGTATCACTGTGGCAGTGAAGCAGGCTGGAGTGATATTTTCTTCTTTAGTGCTCTAAATGAGAGCACGAGTTTCAGCCCAAGATTTGCTCTGTTTGGTGACATGGGTAATGAGAACCCTCAGTCACTGGCACGACTACAAAAAGAGACACAAGCTGGGATGTATGATGTCATCTTACACATCGGTAAATACACAGCCATGCTGTACTAATTTTGGCAGCTAATTTTCATTTAGTTTAAATCTCTTTCATCAAAGATTCATAATAGCTGTAATTATATTTTATAATTATAAAGTTAGAAGTAGGAAGGCTTAACACATATGTTTGTTTTTTGTATTTATTTTTCTATGAATGAATTTATTTAGAGCTCACATGAAAAGTAATTATACACTATATTAACCCTTTATGAGAAAGTAGCATGAAATCCATCTGTTAGTGTGTTGGACCTGATTTGGCGTTGAAATTGCTCTGTAGCACGCAGGACAGCTTCTGACAAATTAGAAGGAGGTACGGACATGCTCTGCACAGCCCATTCTTCCTTTTTTTCAGTGATATGTTCCAGTTTAAGATCTGGAGACTTTGATATTCCTTTAACCAATACATGACTTTATGACCCTTGTGGCGTGGTGCATTGTCCCAACGAAAAAGTGTACTTCTGCCATAGGGTAAACAGCTGCCATGAAGGGATGTACTTGGTCAGATATAATGGCAAAATGAAAATGTCCTTCCTCAGGCCCCAGGCTATATCAACAAAACATTACACTTAAAGTTACTGCAACTCAACCATTCAGAACTGTAGACCCTTGTCAGGAAATTTAATTCTGACCCCCTTCATCAGCATGGTGCAATGGAAATCTGGATACATCTGACCGGGCAATGTTTTTACACTTGCTCAGTGATCCAATTTTTGCACTCTTTTGCCCTTTGGAGTCTCGACTTTCTGTTTTCCTTGCAATGACACCCAAACTCGGTCTTCTGCTGTTCCTGCCCACATCTACCCACAAAGATAGACTAGCACTGATGATCATGCCTCTTTTTGTGCGATTTTCACATTTGAATGTGGATTTGCGTTGAAATTCACAGAAAACTTGATTTTATGCTGCACTCTGAAGTCGTGAATCTAATTTCCATAAATGGAAGCTCTAACCAAGAAAGGGCAAGTGTCTGTATTGAAGTGGCCAGTGGACAGTATAAGAAAGCAAACGGTTATTTTCCAGACTGTTCAAGTCTCTTGGTTAACTAGGTTATAGGGGGAAATGGTTCAAATCAGCTAAGTACATAATACATAATATTTGCCATGTTTCTAAACACTTGGGTCTCAATAATGAAAATGTTTTTTGTCTGGTTACTTTACAGGAGACTTTGCTTATGACATGCATGAGGTAAAGTCACATCAAACATTTGGTTTAACTATTTGTACAGTAATGCACATTGCTGTGGGACTGTACTGGTTTAGTGGTCTGTGGTGACACTTAACCCACAATTGCTTGAATTGCAGGATTGTTTCAATTAAAAGTTGTTCTGGATAGGGATGTCTGCTAAATGATAAAAGGGTAAACATTAGAGAATATGTTTAAAACAGACACTCCAAAGCTTTCACTGAGAACTTTCACTGTCAGTAGCTGCTTAACTATTTGTTTTGTGGCAAATAATAGTAATGTCCTGTTCCCCGCTGAGAGTTTGTGTTCTTACAATTAAAGGTCTATTAAGTGTACAGAATGTATTATTATATTGCAGCTTGCTTTTGTTTATGGAAGCATATATTATAGAAAAGACAAATTAAGCCTTACAGTTGGATTAGATTGAATTTAGAAGAATTCGATTGAACTTTCACAGATTCTCTATTTTTTGTTAAACTGTCATTTTTACCAGACAACGTACCGACTTATAATTATTGTACTATACAATGATTCCCAGTAAAGGTAATAACTTTGCACATTACATGAAGAGCTGAAAACCTCACGACCAGTTGAAGACCAAATCGTTTCAAACCCCTACCCTTACATCCCTACCCAAAAGTAAAAAAAATTACAAATTACAAACCCATAGTAGTTCATAGCGTTTTTATCCCAAAATTGCTGTTATTATGATATTTGTCAAAGACAGCTGGTTTAAACTTAATCAACTTCCTCAATTTTTGTTGTACATGTGTTTGAGAATGCTGTCTGGAAAATGTATTTATTGCTTGATGACAGCTTATGTTATTAGAGTTATTCTCTTCACACTATTCGTCTATTATTATTGAGGTTTTTAAGTAAAGGTTTCTAATATTCTGGCATATGTCGTTAGTAAATACAGCTGCAGGCACACATATATTTTTGCATACATTTCACACGTACAATTACAGGATCTCCCTGATTTACGACGGGGTTTGGTTTGAAATCTTAAGCTGATAGTGTAGCCTAACAAACACATGTAAAGCACTTAAATTAAGCCACACTTGAGCAAAGTAATTGCTGCCTGGATACCCAGCATCTACGGGAGAGCACCATACTGCGTATTGATTGCCTGGTGGAAATTTTTGTTTATCAGAATTCAGAATATGATTTCTGCAAAATGTGTATTTATATGAATTATTTGATTCTCATCATAAAGTTGAAATATCGTAAACCAGGCCTTTATAATATGGGCAGCGCCTGTGTTGAGTATTATGTGTATTTTGTCCTATATAATGACAATGATGTATAAATTGATAGGCCTTTTCATGATGTGTTTGTTTTTTCTGTGCCCATGTGTTTCAGGACAATGGCAGGATTGGTGATGAGTTTATGAGACAGATTGAATCCATAGCAGCTTACGTACCATATATGACCTGTCCTGGTAATCATGAGTGGGCTTAGTAAGTACATTATATGGTTAATGGTGACTTGACTCTTATATTACTTAAGCTGATCAGACATTTCTGTGTCAGACATGCATAAATACATATACTATGTCTATACTATGACTAGAAAGTCAATCAGAAAGTCCTCTGCGTCACAATATTACACTGGCTTCAAGACAAGTATGTGTGATTGTGAACATATTGGAACCAGGTAGGAAAATAATAGAAACAGACTCTCAATATCCCTATACCTGAATTTTTAAACGCAAGTTACCTTTAGATAATGGAGTTTATCTTGACTCATGGAATTATTTTATTTTTATTTTGAGTATTAAACTCTTATACTGTGTTTCTGACATGATAACCTAACATCTAGAGGGATCAGTCTGTGATTACAGACTATATCATGCGTTTATACATATTTGTATATGTATATTATGTATTTCTTATATCTGTTCACGCCATTGTCTAGTTGTATGTATTTGTTTGTTCAACTTTCACTCAAACTGACAGTAACAATTTTGGCAGACTTCAAATGTGCATTCGGAAAAGTGTGAATAGTTGTAGTGCTCTTGTGTTTCCTGTGGAGCACTGATACTTTGTGGAACAGGAGCCCAGTGGGGGATCTTCCTATGGTGTTCAAATTCCTTTTTTGTTTACTTTAGTCTTAAATTTAAACATCACTCGTTCTATGTTTTTTGGCTAGAGCTATGTATACACAAATAAGTGAGCTTTTTTGCATTTTTCTTTCCCCTTTGCCGACAGTTCAATTATTACAAAAAGGAACCAGACTCTAAATCTTCATTTGTTATATTTATCCAGACCACATTGTTCCAGGTAACTAGCCAATGAATATTTTTTGATCACCAGCAGGGGTGTACATACTGTAGAGCACGGTCAAGCATTTCTTTCCATGCAGGAATCAATAGTCAAATGTGAAAATATTAATACAAATATTTTAATCAAAAGCAGATGATTTGTTGGCATTCTGTTGCAACATCAATAGTGTGGATGTACATTATAAATGGTGTTCATATAATTCAGTTGTTCATCACTTAGCTAGTTGATTCCTAACATTATATGCAATTTATCATTAAAAGGAATTGAAAGCTCATTTTTCAATTTATTGAGGAAAATCTGCTTTGTGTTTAAAGTATAAAAAGTGTAAAGTGTAGAAAAACAGTTAGTGTTTATAAGAATGCTTCTGAAATTATTGTAAAAAAATAAGAATAAGAGCAGCATATTTGATTACAATCAACCAACAAGTATGTTAAAAATGGCAAATAATCTTTTTCAATACTATTACCAAATATTGTTTTGTGTTATTGCAGTTTGCACCAATGCTCTATGTTAGCTTATTTTTCTCAACTAATTTATGTGTCATTTATTACAAAAATCCTCTGTAGTATTTAGTCTCATGCTTAATTTGTTAAGCTGTAATTTATTAAATCATTAAGTAATTGTAAGTATTAAAGTACTTAGAGGAAACCTCATAACGTGCACCCTCTAAAATATTAGTGTTGATTGCTTTCTGTATTCACTTGTTATTAACAGAAAAGGAATCTAGGAAAAAATTAGAGTTTGGTATTCATAGCTGCCATAGCTCCTTGACACAGACTTGAATAACATACCGTGAAGTGTTTTTGTTTTTGAATTCTCACTGATATTGATCTCCTGGCATGATTTATTTTCCTTTAAACTGGCCAAGCCTGCTGGGATTTTAAATTGTTAACACTGTCTCCTTGGTTAGTGCCCTTATGATGTTTAACCACCATGTTTACTTTTGGAGTTCAGGCAGCCTATGTGTACTGCCTTGGTTATGCTTGCATTACACCAGGCTTCAGAAGCCTTTGGGTGGTTGGATTGGTGCTTCAGATTGGTGGTGGAAAGGCAATTTGGAGAAGCAGTGAATGTATATATAAGTATGTATAAATATGTAATTGGGTTTGGATGGGGGACTGAGAAGGCTCCATCTGACTTGCAAAGCTGACTTGTTTTCCATTTTTTTTCTCCTAATTGACATGAACTATTTGCTTTGAAATAAAATATCTAGTTGAACATCCACTGTCTGGTGGTTCCATAGTTTTGGCTAGGGGTTGTATTCAGTTTTGCTCCATCTGAACATGCATATTAACATACTAAATAATATGCTACGGTAGTACACCATAGTAGTACTGGTACAACGGAACATAGACAGATTGGACCATGGCCCATAGTTTGATGGCTGGATGATATAATTTTTTACAAACACAAATCATAAAAAAACATTGGGACAGTATGTAAAATGCAAATAAAAGAGCAAACAGTGTTTCCTGTATTTACTTAGTTGTTTATTTCACTGCAGACAGTATGAACCCGAGATATTTCCTGTTTTGTCTGGTTAGCGTAATTTTATTTGATAATAAACGTCCCTTCCTGCATTTCAGACCTGCAATACAGTCAAAGAAAAATTGGGGTGGGGCAATATAGAGCAATAAATTTTAGTAAAAAATCCAAAAACCAGGGTCTGTTATGGTATTGGGTAAGGTCATTTACTCTTCTATGATGGCAGTGTTAATGCAGAAACATACATTGGGATGTCTTTCCCAGGGATGTCAATGCAAAATTTTAGCAAGACAATGCAAAACCACATTACAAAGGCTTGGCTGTGGAAGAAGAGGGTACAGGTACTGGACTGGCCTGCCTGCATTCCTGACCTGTCCTCGATAAAGAATGTGTGGAGAATTTTGAAACAAAAATATGTGAAAAATGACCAAATAACATCTGAAACACTAAATCCTCTGTGCCAAAATATATTTTAAATGAAAAAGAATCGCAACATTACAACATGGTAAATGTTTTACTGTGAATGTATTGCAGGCCTGAAATACATACATTCTTATGATGTGACCAGATAAAACATTAAATATATCAGGTTCATACTGTCTGCAATGAAAGTCAAAGTAAATCTAAGAAACACAAAATGTTTCTGGTTTGGGGTTGTACAATAATAAAGCTTATGTTAACACTGAGGTGGTAACATTGTGTATTTCCAAACATGTTTACCCATTTGTGCATGTTTAGTTTAGTAGTAAAAGATTTTTCCAAGCTTTTTGTTTACTTGGAAGACATATTTTGCATTGTCCCTGGACATGTATTACAAACTGAAATCTTTCTTATATCTGTATGGGCACAATTTAAGCTTTGCTAACATTTTAATTCTTAAATGTACTATATACATCAATGCACTACATATGACACAACATAATGACTTCTTAACTGTAGCCATTTAAAATTTGAATTTGCCCACTGGATAGGTTTTAGCAATGACAGTTCCTCTGGAGTTTAGATCTGTTCTGTTTTCCTTTTTGCTCCCTTCACCGTTTATAAATTGTTCTTGGTAGGGATCTAAATGGAAGCTCATGAGTAAGTATAATACATATAATTGGATTTATACTAGTTAAATGTGATTAGATCATTTTACTGAAGGTTGGGGCTTCCCAATAATTATATCATTATGTTGAAGCATTACACATTTGTCTACTTATTTCAGTGACCCAGATTGTAAGATATTTCTGGTTTTATTTATTAGGATTGTTCACATTAAATGAGTTACATAACATGATCTTTGCCAGGAATACTTTCTTTTTGACAGTTAAACTCTCAAATATATTTTAGTTTACTTCTTTTTGAATAAAGGTATTATTTTGCAGTCTTTAAATGTCCTTTTACTGCACATGAATGTCTGTTTAGCAATCTGCCTTGCTGTTTAAGATGAGTCCAATATCTGCCTTATGTGTTGTACACAGTGCTCCTTCATTTAAATATTTAAGCTGTGTTGTTTAGTAGATTACGAATCAAGTCATTGAATAGTACAAAAAAATCTGCTGCAGAAGAATGTGTTATTCAGGGTACATTGTTGTAATACTTGCTTTGTTTTACCTGGTATGTACTGTATGACCATAGTATTGACTTGACATTGAATTGAATTATTGTTCATGTATGATTTTAATCATCTTTAGATTTTTTTTTTTGTTTTTTTTTAGTCAGATACCGTGACCCTCAACTTGTCACCTTAAACCCTAAATTCTTTATTTCAGTTAGGGGCTCCCTGTTCTTTGTTTCATTAGGTCAGTACTGGTGAACAGTTGAACTGTTGCAGCCATAGATTCCAAAATCAAAGCTTTATTTAGGATCAAAATGGAAATTTTAAAATGATTACCTATGCTCTGTAGCTTCCTATAATGTGATTTATTTGGTACTTTTTTGACATGTTTATTTTTGACATTATTTTTGAAATACATCATGAACAGGGTCTCGTGTTTATTTATACCTGTTTCATACTCTGTATGCTGAAAAAAAATCAGACATTCTGGTTTGCTGTGGTAAATTCATATTATTGATTAATTTTCTTAATTCACAGCAACTTCTCACACTACAAAAACCGCTTCAGCATGCCGGGGCAAACAGAGAGCCTATGGTACAGGTAGAAACTCTCCATTTTATCATCTTTACCTACCGGCTTATATCCATAGTGCATGATCAACAAGGAAGAATTTCATGTAAGCTAAACCACTGAGCTTTGCAGTATGTGGAAGGATAGCAGAGAGAAAATGATTAAGAAGCAGTAATATGATCCACTACTGGACTACAGACCCACGGGCATTTCTTATTGTTTAGAGGACGCTAAAGCCTCTGACATTCCATACATCACATATACCAGTCTGGAATAATAGTAATAAGAGTCATTTGCAGGCACTGGTTTACTCTTCTGTCTGAATTAGTCTCTTTGTGTTTTTGTCAGTACCAACCATTTGACAGTATTTGTTTTCATAACAAACATCATTTAATTGTTTTATTATATAATGTTAATTATGTTTATTACCAAAATGAGGATGGTTTTCCCTTCTGAGTCTGTTTCCTCTCAAGGTTTCTTCCTCTTAATCTCAAGGAGTTCTTCCTTTCTACTATCACTATTTGGCTTGCTCATAAGGGACAATAAAATGCCTATTCTGAACAATAAGGGTGCACCGATGAAATGTATATGTATATATGTGT
>JAUZSV010205028.1:0-12716 GCA_034780495.1 Parotocinclus cesarpintoi
CACCAAACATCAAACACCAGCTAACATCAAACACCAAACACACCAGCAAACATCAAACACCAGCTAACATCAAACACACCAGCTAACATCAAACACACAAGCTAACACCAAACATCACATATCTCATGATCATATGGCATTTAATTAAATCAAATGTAAGAAACACTGGGTTTATTTATTACTAATTGTTTCTAATTAAGAACTAATAATAGTGATGTAATCACACAGCTCATGCTCATTATACAGTACTTACTGTGTAATTATTTTAAACGGGTTAGTGCATTAAAATGGAATGTTTTAAATCCCACAGAGAGTGTTTTGTAAAAAACACACCTAGATTCATGAATAATGACATGTGTGTGTGTGTGTGCATGTGATTATATTTCATATTAATGGTTGAAATAAAAATCTATATCTGCTAACTGAACTATTATTTATTTATACAAAACATCTAAACAGAGATTACAGAGCCAAACGTGTCTGGACACCCATAAAGTATGGCTTTAATGTTTAGTGTGTGTGTGTGTGTGTGTGTGTGTGTTAGGGCTTTACAGCATGAATAATTAAGTGAGCAGTGTCTAATTCCAGCAGCTGCTGATCTGCAGAACGACCTTAAACACTCTGTGAATTGTTACAGAACAATAAAGTTCATGTTTTGGAATTTCCCAAGTCAAAGTCCGGACCTTAACCCAACAGGAATATTGTGGAAGGCCCTGAAGGCCCGAGCAGCTGGCGTGCGGAATAAATGAACGTCCCGGAGCTGAAGCAGTTTAGATGTTTTTGAATAAATAAATGAATTAGAAAATTCGAATCTCACCTTTAGTGCAGAAAAAGGGTTCACAAACTTTTACACACCTCTGTATAATTAATCAAAATCAAACAAAGAGCTCCTCCTCCCCAGACATTACAGAAAATATATATTTTAGTACAGTTTTTAAGTGTTATTTAAGGTTTTTATAAAGTGCAGTGCAAAAGTCTGAGGCCACCTTTCGATTTTGTTTGACCTAAGCTATAACGATCACATAAATTAGGATTTGTCCCTGTCACTGTGAGATTAATTTTACCGTAGCCTTTTGACCCTGTCCCCATTCTGGAAAAAAATGGTTCCTTTGATGTTACCCTTCCAAAAAAGGATTCCTGAGACTGTAGGAGGATTATTATTATTACAGGTGAATGATTTATTGTTTATTTATTAAGTCGTATAGATGATGCAAACTGTTGCATTTTAAATAGTAATATATAAATAAACACATAAAAGAACACGTTTAGTGTAACACCGTCTCTTTAAATCTTTTATAAAACTTTAAACAGAAAATAAATTAAAAAAGGGTGGAACTTGACCGTGTTGTTTTCTGCCTGAGATTCTCCTTTTCGCCAGCAGGGGTCCCGAGGCTTCACCTGTATTAGTTTTGTGCCATTCAAACAGGAATTATATGCAAATAAGACCATAAGATCATGTGAGCGTAGTGATTTTGACCGTGTTTGACACCAGTTCCTCAGAACGGAGCTACGCTAAATCATAACATGTCCAGCCTTTAGTCACGATGGCTGTAACGCAGAGACTCAAACCCATTGTATTAGTGATAATAAAAGAAATAATTTTGCTTATAAAGATGGAAAAACATTCGTGTTTTGAGATATTAAGATAAAAAAGCTAAAACGGGTCGAAATAAAAAAACGAATGGAATTTTAAAAAAAAACGATTTCAAGGAAATATCTGAGAATAACATTTTTAAAGTATTTTAAGGAATTAAAATTAATCCGAATTATTCATCTATTAAATAAGATGACATAAATTTTATTAAATAATATTATTTATCCATTAAATTTAAATTTAAATTTAAATTATTAAAAAAAATCGAAAAACAAGTAAAAACTAAATCGAGAGATATATATATAAATAAAAAAAGAAAGAGCAGATAAACCATGATAACTTTTACTAATCTTAGATTATTTTTTAATATTTTTAAAATATTTTTATTAGAGTCAGTGGTTAAATTGTAAAAAGAACTTTGTATTTATTTATTTAGTTTACGTCAGATTTTATATAATCAGATAATCTGATCTGTTAGGCCAGAGATCACAGGGTATGTAGCATGGTATTAGCGGTTACTGATTAGCAGCATGGTAGTGATAGCCCTCTTCATAACCAAAGAGAATCCATGCTAATGCTAACGCTAACGTCCTAAATTCATTCTGAAATTCCTACATGTCAGTTTCACTCTGGGATCTTGTTAGCTAATCTGCTAATAGCTCATGCTGTGACGCTGATGCTAGCAGAACAGACCACTGGGAGATGATTAGCGCTCGTGTTGCGTGTGCGCTAACATTGGTTTCCTCAGTGCTAGCTATCTTGGCTGATTTCCTGTTTGGTTATTGACGTTGTTGACATGGGCGTGGCATCGTTAGACCAATCAGACTCCGGTACCTCGGTCTCTGTTTTTAAGGTCTTGTCCGTCGTGCTTTTGTCCATGTCGTCCAGAGGCTCGATGAACGTCTCAAAATATCTGGATGCCTGGTGGACGCTGAGCCAGTTCCTCACCAGGTCGCCGTGGTCGGTGCGAGGGGCTACGATCAGCTCTCCGTCCTCTGAAGTCACCGAGTCTTCTCTCTTCAGAGCCAGAACTTTGTCTAGAGGCTGAGATTCCTCTGAGGCTGAAACGCTTCCTTCTTCTGAAACGTTCTTCACGTCTTCAGCAGCGTCTGCCATCAGGTTCCTCCTGACCACGGTAATGTCCAATCTATCGCTGGTTTCAACGCCTGCCTCGGATTCTTCCTTCTCATGCTCATCGTGTTTTGCTCCTTCTGTTCCATTGATGTTTTTTTGCTGAACCTCTGGTTTCTCTTCATCTTGTTGGTCGTTGTGAGCTTCTCCTGGAATCTCTGTATCTTCTTCTCTCTCGCCTTTCTCTTTTTGCTGTTCTTCTTGTTGAGTCTCTGCCCGGTCATTGTTGGATTCTTCTTCTCCTTCTTCTTCTCCGTTGATCCATTCCTGATTTATTTCTGGGTTTCCAGGAGCTTCTTCATTCGCTTCCTCCTGCTCATCTTGTTGAGGTTTGTTCGTAACGTATTGCTGCATCTCGATTTGGACGGCATCTTCTTTACCTTCTTTCCTGGTCAGTTCCTCATCATGTTGGCTTCCATTATTTGTGTTACGTTTGCCATGTTCTGGAGAACCCTCACGATGGATTGTCTCTTGGTTCTTCACTTCTTCCTCATCTTGTTGACTTTTCATATCAGTGTTTTGCTCCTCGTTTTCTTTTGGTTCCTCTTGGTCGTTCGTCTCTTGATTTATTTCTGGTTTGAGGTTTGGTTCTTTCACTTCATTACCATGTTCCTGCTCAGCATCTTCATCTTCATGAATCGTGTCTTGTTGAATCTCTGGTTGATCGTTAGCAGATTCACTGACTGTCTCCTCGTTTATTTGTGTTTGGTCAGGCTCTTCTCGTTGGATTGGCTGGTCGTAGTTTGGCCCTTCATCGTTTTGCTTGACCTCTTGTATCAGGTTGGCTTCTGTCTCCACTTCCTTAGCATTATTGTTAATCAAGTCTTCATGAATTTCCTTCTGTTTAACCTCCTCTTCTTCACTGATTGTCTCCTGCTTTTCCTCTGGGTTTTGGTTGCCTTTTTTATCATCATCATCATCATCATCATCATCATCACCTCGTTCCTGCTCTTCTTCTCGTTGATCGTTGTTAGCAGTGTCCGGTTGAATCTCTGTCTTTTCCTCTTCAGACATATCTTGTAGTTTCTGCAAAGGTTCAGGTTCTGGATCCTCATGATCTCCATCTGTTTTTTTCTCATTTTCATCTTCTCTGTTGGGTTGATCCTGCTTGACCTCTTCGTTTGTGGTTTCATGCTCTGTAGCTTTCTCCTCATCTTGTGCACCTTTTTCCATCAGCGGTTTGGCCCCGCCCACTGGTTCATCAGTAGCTTCCCACCCAGCCTGTCCATCTTCCTTTTCATTAGGTTCTTCTTGGTTAATGAGCAGCACCTGATCATCTTCCTTCTCATGATCATTCTGTTCAGCAGAATGATCTTCTTTCATGTTGATGTCCTGTTGCATTTCTGATTGGACGGTGTCTTCTTCTTCCTCTCCACCTTCTTTGTGTGGTGTTTTTAGTTGTTCTTCTAAATCAGGTTGGTTGGTTGGTTCCTGGTCTGCACTAGGTGCCATTTCTCCATTTTCTGCTTCGATTTCTACTCTTTTTACTTCAGCGCTGAATCGAAAACCTTCTGTGGTTACGGGATTCAAATCCTCGTTTTGTTTTCGCTTTGTTTTGTCTGTTTTCTCTTCTCCATGTTCTTTATTGTAAATGCTCCCATGTGCTCCTTCTTCTTCTTCTTCTTCTTTACCATTGTTGTGTTCTGGTTTTGTTCCATCGTGATTCTCTAATGGAAATTCTGCTTCTCCTTCTCCACCTTTCTCCACCGTGTCCTCCTCTGTTGTCACACTGGTTTGGACATGTTCTTCTTGCTTTGTTCCTTCCTCTTGGTCCAGGGCTTCTGTCACACTCTGAGCATCACCTGTATCTTCTGCTGTTCCTCCGTCTTTGGTTTCGGATCCATCCATTGCTGCTTCTCCATCTTTTATATCCTCGGTATTATAATTCCATTCTCCTGAGCCAAGCGGCAGTCCAGCATCACTGGCCTCTTCTTCTGGGCCTCTTGGTTGCTGTCCTGGTTCCTCTGGTACTCCAGGCTTCTGCATTTTAACAACCAGGCTCATATTGTCACCTAAGCTCTCCGTTTTGGTGTTTTCTTCAGGGATCTCAGAACTACTGAGAACATTTTCTTCTTCATTTGCTTCACCTTTCTCTTCTTCTCGGTTGCCAGTCTCAGAATTGGTGTGTTCCTCACCAGGTTCCTCTTGCATTTCTGTTTCATCCTGACCTCCACGTGTTTGGAGATCTCCGTTGGCCTCCATGTTGGTCTCAGGTTCTGATGTTTCAGATTTAAATAGCTCTTTATCATCACTTCCTTGTTCAGATTCGGGTGGTTTGTCGGAACTCTCACATCGTTTACTTCCAGGCTGCTCTCCTGCTTCATCTTCTGCCTCTGCTCCTACAACAAACATCAGAATTAAACCTCTAATCCTGCCTGGATAGTAAACCTTTAAAAAGTCTGGATACAAGATGATTATATGGTTGTTTATGGACGCACAGTGACAACACACTTCCTTCTGCTAAGCCCCTGGAGATCCAGGCAGTTGACCAAACGCTCGTCTCTACCGAGGGTCTCTCTGGGCCGTCCAGAGCCTGTTCACTGTGTGTGCCCCCATAAAACCATCCTGCTTCTCTCAGTCCAATGATGCTCACTAGTTAACTGGTTAGTTTGTTAAGTCCGTTAACTGGGCAAAATGATCTCACCAATAGGTAAAGTAGCCCCTGAGATCCTTTTTATAGCGCAGCTCTACAGGCGAAGCACTTTACTGCCCTCTTGTGGCCAGACATTTACATTTCCATTTCCAGAATTTAGCAGATGCCCTTATCGAGAGCGACTTACAACCTATACAATCTTACAATGGTGGGTTAAGGGCCTTGCTCAAGGGCCCAACTGTGGCAGCTTGGCAGAGGTGGGATTTGAACCCTGGACCGTCTAGAATCCAGTACCTTAACCGCTAGGCTACCACAGACCCAGAGTCTGTAATTATTTACATATCTATCTGAGACAGAACTGCATGATGACATTTATTTCTGAGTTTTTATCACATCAGTCTCTAAGCTCAAATCTAAGTTAAGTTTAAAGTTTTTTATTGAAATGTGACGTACCTGGATCAGTCTGATGACTCCGGTCCCAGGTTTGCTCCTCCTCCTCGGTGGTGGTGTCACTAAGTTCAGGTTCAGAAGTACAGTCGGTCGAGTTCAGAAAAGCTTTGGCTAACTTCTCCTGCACAGACTCAGCTTATGAGAGGTGAAAGGGGCGGGATCAGAGTCAATACACAATACACAAATCATTTAAAAAACACAAAAAGGTTTAACAAAAAAACCACACAATACAACAGAAAATGTCAAATCTTTGACGTTTATTGGGAAACAAGATCAGAAGCAGAAGCCATGCAGGTGATAATTACATCACATTATTAAATAATAATAATAATAATAATATCACACAACACACACAGAGCCAAGCAGAGGACACACACTGCACAGTATTTCAGGCTTTAATCAAACCGATCCAAAAGTATTAGGACATTATTTGCTTGTTCTCTTTTGAATTTTGAACTTCGTATCTTCTCAATCCATAATAATAAGAGTCTAAAGGCACAAAATAATAACTAAACTGTTTACATTTTGACACTTTACTTTGTTCTTACAGCCTAAGAGAAGAGTGAAGCTGTGAGGTTATAAACATTAAACGTTAAACGTTAAGAAAAGAGTTAAGAAATCAATCCTGGTACCTGAACAAGGAAAGTTTTTTTATTCGGCCTTACCCTCTAAATAAGCAAACAAAAGATTTAGAATTCCAAAAATACTGGCGTCTAACATACACACACCGAAACACAAACACACACAGTAATAGAAATGACTGTTCTGCTCTCTTTAGTACTTTAATTAACATCATAATTACTGTAATTAAGCTGCTTTACAGCCCAGATTTTTATAAAGCCTTGGTGTCCTGCTAAAACCTAATGCTCACCCACCTCCTGAGGGACCTGATTCTCTAATCCAGCCAGGTATCTATGGGAGCAGCTATAAGTGTGTAGGATCTACAGGTTCTACAGGAAACCTTCATTAAGAACCACGTCTCATCTTCTGTCCAGGGTAGAGAAGACCAAACAGGGGAACTAGAACCTCTTGGTGAAACATTTCTTTTGTTGGATTGAGAGAGAGAGCAGAAAGCCAAGTCTGGCCACTCTTCTAACCTGATGGACCATCCTCACCTTTCTCCTGGTCCTCCTGTTGTTCCTTTACCTCCTCACATTGTTGTCCATGCTCCTGGGTCTCCTGCAGCTCCGCTGTTCCTGGTGGTTCCTGGGTCTCCTCCAGCTCCGCTGTTCCTGGTGGTTCCTGGGTCTCCTCCAGCTCCGCTGTTCCTGGTGGTTCCTGGGTCTCCTCCTGCTCTGCTGTTCCTGGTGGTTCCTGGTTCTGCTCCTGAGCTTTCATGTCGTTCTCTGATGATAACAGGGGAGAACGTCTCTCATGGATCTCCTCTTCCTCCTCTTCTTCACTGCTTGAAGAGCTGCTCAGGCCTGAGGACACGGATGATGATCTCTTCTTATCTTCGCTGTCTGAGCTCTGGTTCTTGTCTTTCTCGTCGGTTCTGAGTTCTTGTTCCCCACTGGGTGAGGGCGATAGATCATTCCTGTTGTCTACATCATCGTCCATGGGGCCTTCATCATCCGCCTCAAACTCTTCCTCGTAGTCTAGAGATCAGAGGAAAGGTGTGATTAGATCATCTGGAACTGACCCTATTTAATGCGCTACATGTCCAAAGTATGTTTCCACACAAACATTCCACAGATGTTCTACAAATGGACAGATGTTCTACAAGTGCTCCTAGATGTAAGAATAGTAGAACTTTAAAAAAGAGAAACCATATTTATACCCGAGTTGGCCTTGTCCTCTTGGGTAAAGCCTTCTTTTGTATCCGCTTCGTGTGATTGGCTGGTGTCTGGATTAGACTCCCCCTCCTTGGAGACGATTGGCTCCTCCTTCGCTCTCTTTGGTGGGGAAGGTTTCTTATCCAAACCCATAGTGATGATGCACCTGGAGGAGGTCACGTGATATCATCTGTCCACGCTTCAGAACCAGCCAATCACATTCAGTCATGCTCGTATTTACCTGTAGCAGGGGGCGGCTCCTTCAACCCCGGAGAAGCCGAAGTTGGCATGGCGCCCGCCGAGCCGCGAGCTTTTCCTGTGTTTAAACTCGCAGCAGGAACTTAGACGCTCCACCTGCAGGCCGTTTAGGAAGAAGGTCAAGCTGAAGGGAAAGCCGCGGTGACGCCGTGAGAAAAACTGGAACGATTCTGCCGAACGAACAAATTCCCTTAGTCACTCATCCACATCCGCTGTGTACGTGTTAAAGTGTTCAGCACTTTAGTAATCATGTTTAAACCGAGATAAGAGAAGTGTCAAAACAATTCCAAAACAATCCAATAAATACAATCCTTAAGTAATAAATTGGAGAAAAGCCACCCTATATGGACAAAAGTATTGGGACACCCCTCATAATGACTGAATTGGGGTTATTTATTCTGTCCCGTTACCACAGGTGTATAAGATCCAGCCCCTTGTGTTAGGGTTCCTACCTTCCCCCGGAGCGTTCGGCCGTCCTCGCTGGTCTCCATTACAGAGTTATCGGTGGGGTGGCCTTATATCCACTATTTTAATTATGTCCTGATCCCAGGACATAATCCCAGGTTTTTGGTGCTGTTCGGGGCCAGGTCATCGTCATTCAGACTTGATTCCATCTCCGTTCCGTTTGCGTGTCTGACCACCGGCGCCCTTGCGCCCTACCGCGTTCCCTAGAGATAGTGGTAAAGTTCTGGGGGCTTTTAGTGCCGATGGACTGGTATGGGCGGGTAACTCCCGAGGTATTTCGTTTGTTAGGGGCACTTTGAGGGTTTTCCCGTTCCGTACTCGTGCACTCCTCGCATGGTCAGAGCTAGCGCACCTACCTTGCCTCACTCCAGCCGGGAGTTTGTTCTGAATAGGACACTCCCCGGTCTGACTTCTTCGTTTTAGAGCTCACACTCGCCCTCTGGCGCTTCGGCGCTCCTCGCGATATATTCTGTTTCGTGCTTCTCGCGTAGCTGAGGTAATTTTCGTGTTCTGGCACTTCGTACCTTTTGTGTGTTATTCACACTCGTGCTATAAGCGCGCCCTGAGCTTATTTGCTCGTCTTTTTGCGCTTTTGCACTTACGTGATTTCTTTGCCCCCAGCGCTGCGTGTGTGTTAGAGCTCACGCTCGCCCTCTGGCGCTTTGGCGTCCTTTTCCACTCTTTAGAGCAGCTACCCGGCAGTGCGCTGGAAGTAAACGCTCCGGCACTCTTGCGCTCTCTTGAGTCTGACTCTAGTCGGCTGCTGACTTGAGATATGCCTCGGCTAGAGTAGCCACCGGGTAACACACACTCTATAAGACGTGTCCCGTTGTGACTTTCATTTAATTGCATGCACATTCGAGCTCACGGTCGCCCCCTGGTGTTTGGACTACCTCCGTGCCTCAAGATTTAAGAGACGTCCCAAAACTCTGCTTTCTGCACGTCTGCCCAGACTGACGCTTTGGCGTCCTCTCGCCACCAGTTTGCGCGTGGCTCCCACTGGGGAAGCAACCTCGGTGCGCCCCTTTATCCTTTTGGTTTTATTATGTTAGGAGTCTTACGATGGAATCATATAAAGTGAAGAAGATCAAACACTCACGTCCTTCGATGAGCTTTCCTTTGTAGACACAGAGGTTTTCTCCTCCACAGTGCTGCTGGAACACCTTCACCTCATCCTTGACGTCCATCAGGTCATGGGAGAGGTGCACACTCTTGCCAAAGTACACCATCTTCACCAGCACTGCCCCGGCACGAGACACCACCCGCTGGACACCCATATCCTGTACCAGGGAGTACAGGAACTGGTTCAGGACAGTACTTATACCAGTCCTGGTACTGGGCCCAGTTATACAGACCTGAGGATCAGTAGCATCGCCCGGGGTGGTGCTGGGTCGTAACCTTCTCCCCCTCAGTACCCCGTTCACCTTCTGCCCATTCTCCTTCCTCTTGAGCAGTGGTGGTACAGGGGTGACGTAGTTATTGATGACGGGGAGTCGGTACGGGGAGGCGTTACTGGAGAAGTCTGTTAGCGTAAAGTGCCTCGGGACATCTCTCTCCATCTACGGCACGGAAATCAAATACGTTAATAATCAATATTAATATGTTAATAATCCTCCATAATTACTGTAGGCTGATCTGCTCATGCCTATGGTCCCAGTTCACCTGGCAACCCAAAGCTTGTTACTATAGTGTGTGTGTGTGTGTGTGTGTAAGTGATCCTCAGTGCGGGGTTCACTCCCTCACCGTTGAGCCGTACAGCTGATCGGTGTCATTAGATGACTCTTGGCTCCTGTAATGTGAGGAGTTCCGCTTCATTGACCCCGGAGTGCTGGTGCTGTTCAGGGGCTTCAACCGAACCGGACGCTGCATTTTCTCCGGGGCCGTGTTAGGTCTGGAGGAGCCAAGCTACACAACCACAACAACAACAACACAAAAACAGATCAGACTCTGCACCAAACTCGGAGCACGTTCTTTAGATGTTTCTTCTTTCCTTTCCTTTCCTTTAGGTCAGGTCCTGAACTGTTATGGACTGGAACCGTATCGCCTTTGGTGACAAATCCAGGTTCTGTTTGGGATCTGATGACGGTTCCAGTATGGAGGCCTCATGCTGAGAGTTCCATTCCTCCCTTTGCTGTGGAGTGACACACTGCCCCACCTGGTGGTGTGATGATTTGGGGGTCCATCGCTTACGACAGCCGGTCACCTCTTGTAGTGATACGAGGGACACTAACAGATCAGCCATACATCCTTCTAAACGCCAACGGACGCCGAGAGCTGTGGTCTAAAGCACACCCCTGATGGAACTCCTGCTGACGTGAATGGTTTGGTTCTCCTTACCGAATCTGTAGAGTCGGACGGTTCTGCTTCTGGCCCAGAATGCCGCGTGTGCCCGTTCTTTGGCCTCGACGGTGGGCGTGGGGAGAGGACCATGACTGTGTCCTCCGCATACTTGTTCGAGCGCTCCAGCTGTCATTAAGAGGATTCAATTCAAAGTCCTTAAAACATCTGCATGGCATTCTGAAACAAGAAGGAAGTCAAGTCGTACCTTTATTTTATGAACTCGCTCTCTTCTGGCAAAGTCCTCCAGCTTCCTTCTGATCTCTGTCTGATGGAGGCGCTGTTCAAAGGAAACTGACGTTACACGGATCCGTCAGAGATCTACTGATGGAAAGCTAACGTAGCTAGGTCTTTATTTGTAAGCGGCTACAGGACGATTGGGGGATTAATAATCTAATGCTGATATCTGTATCTCTGTTCAATGCTCAATGTTCAAATCTCAATTAAAAACAGATTTATTTACTCAGGCTTTTGAATAGAATTTCCAAATGTTTACTGCACTTTCTTTTGTTTTTCCCTGAGGTGTTCCGGTCTCTTCTCTCAGAGGGGAGGACCCCCCCCCGTCCCACCATCACTGGATCAAACCGGAATCCGGTGTATTATATTACATCTACCTATGACTACTTTACATTTTAATTAAGTAAAATAAAATAATTATTATAGTTAACATTCACGCCGGTCCCTTTTCTGAGCACTTTTTACACCCTCCTGTGGTCGGACCAGGTATCTACTCAGAATTCGTGAGTAATTATTGATATATTTACATGACACAGAAAAACATTTTTATCTGGGAGAGTAATTTATTTTTGTAAATTAATGCATAAAGACGGATTAGTTTACCTTTGGTGTTTCTGAATCATTTATTTTAATCGATTTGAATCGTTCCTCACCTCCATCTCCAGGACCCGGTAGAAGACGGCCTGAGCCAGACACTCTCGTACATGTCTCTGCTGCGCTCTCTGCATTAGCCTGGACCTGTACTCCTTCTCTGGGACGATCCGCCCACTCCTGCTAATCTGAAACACACACACACACACACACACACACACACACTTGTTGTTTATTGGTTTCCATGTATGAGTAGAGGTTTAAATTGATTGAACGGGTTCTTACCAGTCCGACTTTCTGCAGATGTCGTCGTATCCTGACGTTGTTGAAGTAACCTGCTAGGTGTTTATCTGTTAAACTGTTATACGCTCCCAGCGACCTGATTACACAGAAACATCAATCAGGCTCTACGGGACCTAATCTATAACATCTCCGAAAACAAGAGTTAGGACTCCAGCAGTCCTACAGACTCCACAGTTCCACAGATTGGGTACGGATGCAAAGATCACTCCATCACGAGGTACCAAAGCATAACAGGGTAACTTCTAAGCAACTAAAGGTCTCTAAAGGTCACATTGGCTAATGTGTAGGAGGAGATTACTGATATAACAGGTGAAAGTCTCTGCTCCCTAAAAAAGAACATAAGGTTCAAAATAAAGCTTTCAGAATGAAGATCTGTGTAGAATTAGAGCAGGACTAATCCTAATCCCAAGGATAATCCTAATCTTTACCCCAATCATAACCCTAATCCTAATCCTAACCCCAATCATAACCCTAATCCCAACCCCAATCATAATCATAACCCTAATCCTAACCCCAATCATAACCCTAATCCCAACCCCAATCATAATCATAACCCTAATCCCAACCCCAATGATAATCATAACCCTAATCCCAACCCCAATGATAATCCTAATCCCAACCCCAATCATAACCCTAATCCTAACCCCAATGATAATCCTAATCTTAACCCCAATCATAACCCTAATCCTAATCCCAATCATAATCATAACCCTAATCCCAACCCAAATGATAATACTAATCCCAACCCCAATCATAACCCTAATCCCAACCCCAATAATAATCATAATCCTAACCCCAATCATAACCCTAATCCTAATCCCAACCCCAATCATAATCATAATCCTAATCCCAACCCCAATCATAATCCTAATCCCAACCCCAATCATAATCATAATCCTAATCCCAACCCCAATCATAACCCTAATCCTAATCCCAACCCCAATCATAATCATAATCCTAATCCCAACCCCAATCATAATCC
>JAUZSV010205246.1:0-12714 GCA_034780495.1 Parotocinclus cesarpintoi
AGAACAGGATTAATTTAAGCCATCTATCCTAGAAAGGGCATGTTGGTGGTCTAGCTCAACATTGCAGGTACACTTGAGTTTGAGTTTCAGAATTTCCCTCCAGTCGGGAATGCGTTATAGGCACAATATTGACTGTGTCTGAGGGATGGGATCCTGTAGGGGAGACCCCAACCAGCCCTGTGATGGACTGGTGTCACTTGGATGGTGTCCTTCTGCCTGTATCTGGTAAATAAACCTCTGTGATGTAGTCACCAAACGGCTTCAGAGATCCCAGGGTTCATAAAGATCTCAGATTCCATTTTTGGGTTTTGCAAATCCACCCTGTTTTTTTTCCCAGTCCTTTGGTTTCCTCACACATTTCAAAGACAAAGTGGGTTACTTGATTTCTCTATATTTCTCCAATGGGAGTTTGACTAGTACTGGTATACAGTGTTGCTTGAAAGATTGTGAAAGTTTTTTTAAATTTGGGCATAACGCTCAATGCCAGACAAATTATGCAATCTTGCATATACGAGTGGCAAAGTGTGAGATTTAGGAATGGTAGGTAACTGAAAGTGAAATTAGTCAGAGAGATAACACAGGTGTGATTGGGTGCCCTGTTGTATTCAAAGATCATCGATCTATCGAAGCTTGTCAGAGCATCTCATATAGTAATTGATGCACTTAAGGCTGGAAAAGGAAGCAAAACCATCTCTGCAGACTTTGATCTCCTCCAATCTACAGTCACACAGCTTGTGCAGTGTACAAATGGAAATTCAAGTCCATTGTTACCATCCCCAAGGGTGGTCAAAACCACCAAAGATCTGTCCAAGAGCAAATTGTGTAGTAGTCTGCAAGGCCAAAAATGAATGCAGGGTGAATTTTAAGCAACTAAATGCCTCTTTCACACTGGCTACTGTTAACTTTTATGAATCCATTGTTAGGCAAACATTGAATAACAATGGTGTGCATGGCTAGGCTGTAAAGAGAAACCTACTAAAGATCATGTTGATACTCAGATGTTCAATCAAAATTTAGAGATTTATATTTCTTAATTTTTAATGAGGAGTGTTATGTCTGGTACATGGGAAACTTTGCATTCCGTTATATGAACCTTTGAAACGTGGTAGTTTTCTGGTTATTCCCTGTATTACTGCATCTGGGCCAGTTCTGCTTACCAGCATTGGCAGAGCAATGGGTTCTGAATTGTACTTGAAATCCGCCAATGAATCGAATGCCAAGAGAATGTGGATTGTGCAGTAAGACAGTGATCCTATATGTACACATTTTTCCAAATAGTTGCTTCAACCAAAAAGGGCTAAAGAAAATAAAATTAATTTGAAATTGCAAAATAAAGTGAGACCCTATTCCTATAGAAATGTTGTGGAAGGACATGAAGCGAGCAATTAATTTATCCCCTAACATTTCAGAGCTGAAGCTGTTCCATATTGTGGATTGGGTTAAAATTCCACAATGTAAGAATAAAGTCACTGGAAAAGTTTTGTAGTTGCTGCTAAAGCTACACAAGGGGTCCTGCCATATACGGAAAGCAAAGCTTCACATACTTTTGCCACTCACATATGTAATGTAGAATAATTTTTAGAAGTAACTTAATGAGCAAGCACAATATTGTATATTAAGTTCTCGTTCTGTACATTTAGGACTGAAAATTTGAAGGCATATTTCAATTGCCACTGTAACCTGCAAATTTTCTCGAACGCTTTAACTGTTTAGTACTGCTTTTAAGATCTTATTAAATCAGGGCCCAAGATTATTCTCATTCTCATAATTCATACTTGCGTTCTCTCTGATACCTCGAAACTGTAATTGTAAGTAAAATTAGAATAATAAACGATGGTTTCTCATTTGCATTGGTACTTGATGGCAAGTCAAACTGATGTCTAAATCTTCCCTCTCTCCATCCATGTTCTCCTTCCTCTTGACCATTTGGCACGTTCCCCGTCTTCCTCTGCTCTTTCTCTCCTCCTCTGTCTTCTCCTGTGTTTTTGTCTTGGTTAGATCTCTGGATGGACGTCTCCAGGTGTCTCATCGCAAGGGTCTCCCCCATGTCATCTACTGCCGCCTGTGGCGATGGCCTGACCTGCACAGTCACCATGAACTACGGGCCATCGACTCGTGCGAGTTTGCGTTCAATCTCAAGAAGGACGAAGTGTGCGTCAACCCCTACCACTACCAACGGGTGGAGACGCCAGGTGCACAAATGCATGCCATCATCGGTCCAGTAGAAACTCGTTATTAGTAAGGCTCACAGGCTGGAAAATTTTGCCATTGATCATCATATGAGCTACAATTTTTTTTTTTTTTTAAAACATAGTCTAATATAATATAGTCAGACATTAGACAACAGTGATTTAACTTAACAAGACTTGAGGTTTTCAGCTATCTAAAAAAAAATGAAATACAGAAATGAACTAATGAAGTATGAATGGGCTGTATGGGAGTTTCATGTACCTTCATACCGATTTCAGATAATGGCACGCAGAGGGCATGGGACGACAAACGTTACTGTGTACGTAGGCAAAGAATAACGTGTGTTAATAAGAAATAACCCAATAGGCTTCTCGTGGTATGAATTATGGTTTTGGTCTAAAGGGAGGGAGTCTTTTGGGTGGGGGTTTGGAGTGTGCATTGTTGGAATAGTAATGTAATAGTCTTTTAATAATAGTTAATTATTTATTTATTATTCTTGCGTTGTGAGGAAACAGTGTGTAAAAATAAAGTGTAATAAGCGTTTATCGAATCACCCCACAGAATATTATTACAGAAACTGGGTTGAACTGTCTGGGATTGAACTTTGCTTGAAATTAGATTGAACTTGTCTGGGTCTCAGTGCTTTAAGTCGGTATCTCTAATAAGTGAAATGGATATTCAAAATACCATCACCATTTATAATTTTTGTCTTCATTTTTTTAATACAGAGGTATCCCAGGAATACCATCTCACCCAAATTTACAATTGTTTTTTTTTTTTTTATTTTATTTTATTTTTTTTATTCTCTCGCCAGCCTATTTATTAGCTACACCATGTTGTAGTTTTACAATTAGTATGGAGTCTTTACATATTTCTTTACATATTTTAGTCCCCTTTATTCTAGTGGTCAGGGCACCCACGGCATCATCACGTGGTTGCTCGGAGTGGCTGGTAACCCTTTCACTCACCTTATACCTTATACTTTAAACTGACATGCTCATTGTTCTAAGAACATTTAGGCTGAATAGAATGTACAGTGGAGAAAATAAATACATATTTAATACACTGCTGAGTTTGCAAGTGTTTCCACCTCCAAAGAATGGAGACGTCTGTAATTTTTACCATGGGTACACTTCAACTGAGAGACAGAATCTAAAATAAAAATACAGAAAATCACATTTTTTGGGTGAATAATTTACATTTTATTGCATGAAATAAGTATTTAATACAATAGAAAAAACTGAACTTAATATTTGGTACAGAAACCTTTGTTTACATACTTATTTCCCCCCACTGTAGATGCTTTTACTTTATTTAGATTTCTAAACATTGTTTTCTTTTGAGTATAAAATGAAGCTTTTACTGGTACCTGTCACTATGCTGTTTGTTTATTTAGCAAATTTAATATACTATTGTTGGTGCCACAGCACCGTAAGCGTTTGTCTCCAGACCCACCACGACCATGATCTGAATAAACAAGGGGAGGGGGTAATAGTTATGTCTTCTTGATCTCCTTCCTGACTTATTGGTATCAAATGGTTTCCCTCCATAGTTCTTCCACCTGTCTTGGTGCCGAGACACACAGAGATTTTGACTGAGCTGCCTCCTCTGGATGACTACACCCATTCCATACCTGAAAACACCAACTTCCCAGCTGGGATTGAACCCCCAAACAACTACATACCAGGTAAGCATGCAGGACAAAAGTGCGTTTCATCTTTGTGTGACATTTTATCCAAACTAAGTGTGAATCCTGTACAATTGTATCCATCGCAGTTCTTAAGTTAGTGACTGCAGGTTGCTTCAACCTTAATTTTAAATGCAGAAGTGTGTAATAGTTTGTGCTTCCTATTATTGGGCAAGACCTTAGCCCTCTTGCATCAATTTTCAGCTCCTTTGTGTAGGATTTGATAAAAACAAATCCTTGGATGATCTGGTTCCAAAATTTCAGGAATCAGGTACTCTTAAAAAATAGAATTTCAATTCCACTCTATCGGTGTCTGGTAATGCATTTCATGCTTCAAATAAACAGCCATGATTAGCGTAAAAAATACATCTGTAAGCAGGCACCTCATTCAATCCTACTTAAACATGAAAACAATTACTTCGACCTGTGGTTGTTGTTTTCATGTTTAAGTGTTTTACTCATAACAGGATTGAACGGGGTGCCTGCTTACAGATGTATTTTTGTATCACGGCTGTTGGAAATGAAATGTCCATCATCCTTGACTGATGAGTTGGAAACAAAAGTGCAGTAAATAATCAGCAGTAGCCAGTATAAATTCAGACGTAAAGCAATCAGACCATATCTGGCAGCAAGGCCATCATAATTGACCATGAGCTTCAAACAGTAGCTTATAGAAGAGCTATATGATGCATGTGCCTTATTTTAACTGTATTTCATGTTTCATCTTTGCATTGACAGAGACCCCTCCACCAGGCTACATCAGTGAGGATGGAGAGACCAGTGACCAGCATATGAATCAAAGTATGGACACAGGTACATCCCCACACTGTCCAGCACTACGTGTTAAGGGGTTTCAGCGGTTTGTGCTTTCGTGGCAGTTCCTTTAATTTGTTTAATTAGCCATAACATTTTAACCACTTGCCTAATATTGTTTAGCCCTCCTCAGGACAACAAGGCTCTGACCCACAAAACCTCAAGTCGTCTTGTTGTGTCTGACTCCAAAGCATTAGAAGTTGAGGTTGGACCTCTGTATCCATTGACCTTGTTCATCCAGCATGTCCCACAAATGCTTAGTTGGACTGAGATGTGGAATTTTAGGCTAGGTCAACACCAAACTCTTTAGAGTACGGCAGGGTGCAATGTTCTGTTGAGACACACTGCCATTAGGGAATACCGTTCCCACAAAGGGGTGTACTTGGTTTGTGACACCCACTAGGCAGGTGCTGTATGCCAGATTAACAACCACATTAATGCAAATTAACGATAGTGGGTTCTCATTATAAAAAGTGTAAGAATGTTGCAGTATGTGAATTCTACCTATTTTCTTGTTTAAGTACATTGGAAATGCGCTCAGACACAATTACTGACTTATCATCTACATCTAGACATTCAGCAGACGCCCTTATCCAGTCACTTAAAATCTTAGCAGTTACAACTCCCAATTAACTCAATTGTTTAAGGGCCCTGCTTAATGACCCAACAGTATTAGCTTTAAAGAGGCAGAACCCTGTTCCACAGTCGAGCACTTTAACTGGCAGGCTATCTATTTAAACATGAGCATGGCCACCGAAAATTTTCCAAAATACTCCAAACCCTCTCTAGTGCCTTGTTACTTAAGTGCTCGTGTCCCTCTAATTGCTAAGGTAGAATAAATGGAATTCCATGTATGTGCAAGTAGCTTTGGATCAGAACACATTTCCTGCAGGTAGATGGAGATTTGCATGAGAGTGAGCTTAGCGTGATTATAAACAGTTTGGTGCATCTCTGTTTTCTAGTGAAGAAAAGTCTCTACAGCAGACTCCTGTCCTGAATGGTTATACTTTCCTAACTTCTAAATTGGGTGCGCTTGATTTAGGCAGCACTGCACCCTTGTGGACACTCTCAGAAATGCACATTTTAAGATTGGCCTAAAGAGTGCTGGCTGGTATCTTCTCAATTTAAACTCTGTTTTTTTTTTTAAGGCTCTCCGGCTGAACTGTCACCAAGCACACTTTCGCCTGTCAGCCATGGCATGGGTAAGGGCAACTCTCGCATCTAATTACCAACTACAGCTGCTCATTACACTTTGTTTGAGGTATTTGTATCTGTTGCAGACCTGCAGCCAGTGACCTACTCCGAGCCTGCGTTCTGGTGCTCTATAGCCTACTATGAGCTGAACCAAAGGGTTGGGGAGACCTTCCATGCTTCTCAGCCTTCCCTCACTGTGGACGGATTCACAGACCCATCAAACTCGGAGCGTTTCTGCCTGGGCCTGCTTTCTAACGTCAACCGCAATGCCACTGTGGAGATGACTCGCAGACACATAGGTACACACTAATCACATGCTCTGACCAGATTTTTATTTCGCAGCAAATATTTTTGACAAGGATAAATTATGGCTGTGAAAGATTTGCTCCATTGTGCGTTTTCTCGATGACTGATAATGGTCAGATGTCTCTGGATAAGAGACAGTTTCACTCAGCTGACATGATCATTGTTGGTATGCAACATTTTCAATGCTGGGCCCCATGTGTGCAGCACAAGATATAACAGAAGGGGTTTATATTTAGTTTACGTGTGTAATGTTTTTGATTTGAGGTATTTTTAACTGTCACTGTCCAGCCCAGGCGTTCCCCTGCTCGCATGTACCTCGACCCAGCCCTGCACTACTGCTTTTACAGTTCTCTGGCATATTGAGTCCTCTTACCTGTCCCATGTTTTACTTGACATTTTGCTATTTGAAACTTCTTGAAGTAGTTTGGGTGGCAACATGCAGTGAGTTCAGGGCTTTCTAATTCTGGCTGTTTGACCCAGCCTGACGTTGACTTTATTCCAATCAGTAGTTTAATCCGAAAACATAAAATGCTATTTTGTGAAACATTTGTATTTTCATAGCCAAAATTAGTGAAAGTTTAAATCTGTTGGAAATTAAATACATTTCTTTGCAGTATTACAGTTGACATTTCAAATGTTTCATATTTAATGTTTTATTTTATGAACCATTTAGGATCCATGTCATGTCCTCCTTGGTAATGTTGTTCCTGGTCAGCATTAACACACGTTACAACACCCCTTCAGGCAGTTCTGATGAATACAGCGGACCACATACATTAATCACATTTGTCGAAGCCCATGTTCAGTGGTACAATTTTAAATTTTACACTCTCTGTATCCTCACCAATTCCAAACTCATGTACTTTTTTAACCTATTGTACAAACATGGTTTCTATTAATTGTAAAGAACTCTGTAGAAATAAGTTGGACTTAACAATTTGACATGATTTTAGATTTATTTTAGACGTTTTGTCAACCAATAAAACATGTATTGGGTAATGTCCTGTTGACTCCACATGCAGTCAGTTGATCCTGAAGAATCTTTCACTGAATTCACCATTAAAGCAGGAGTATGCTAAAGGAATTCATATGTATTTAAAAAAAAGCTGTCAACTTTCGCATACCCGTTGTTTGTGTGCAACCTCCAACTGACATTCACAGACTGTGTGACAAACTGTCTGTGTTCTTGGTGTTGCAGGCCGTGGAGTCAGACTGTATTACATTGGAGGAGAGGTCTTCGCTGAGTGTCTAAGTGACAGTGCAATCTTTGTCCAAAGCCCTAACTGTAACCAGCGGTATGGATGGCACCCTGCAACTGTCTGCAAAATCCCCCCAGGTAAGCTGCATTTTAGTCCCTAAATGCCCCAATTCTCTTAGCTTGTTTGACCTGAACAGTGAAAGTTTACAGTAACAGTTAATTGATACAATAATGTGTCCTTTCCTAGGCTGTAACCTGAAGATCTTTAACAACCAGGAGTTTGCTGCACTGTTGGCCCAGTCAGTGAATCAGGGCTTTGAGGCAGTTTATCAGCTCACCAGAATGTGCACCATTCGCATGAGCTTCGTCAAAGGCTGGGGAGCCGAATACAGGTACGATCTACGAACGACTACTTTCACTTTGTAGATTTCATTTACAATATAGACCGGATTAATGAAGCTTAAAAGTCTCATTAATGGAAAAAATGGTTTCATGTATGAGGAGGGCAAAAGCAAAAGCTGAAATAAAAAACAATTATGGGCATGTTCTTTAAATTTATTAAAATAGATCAAATATTTCTTAGAAGTGATATTTAATGTTAGTAATGAAGTAGAATAAGTTCTATGTAAAATATATATATATATTTTTTTTTTTTTTTTTTTTTTTTTTTATTTTTTAAAAGCCCAGCTGTAATTACAGGTTTTACTTTGTACTCTCTTTGTAATTTAATACAGCACTATTTGGATTGGATTAGTTTATTGCAGATATGAGTTTTATTTATTGAAATATCATCTAAGGGCACTATTATACATGATTAATTCTGTGAGGTTTGCACTCAGAACGTGTACTTTATTTAGCAGTTTTCTCATCTGTTGAGGGATGGTCGAGGTTGCTTGCTTTTGCCCAGCTGCCACAGTTTGGCCCCTGAGCAAGGCCCTTAACCCACAATTGCTTGGATTGTAAGACTGTATTAATTGTAAGTTGCTATTTATAAGGGTGCCTGTAAAATCATTTAAATGTTCTATAGCAGTAAGTGTTTTTTTTTTTTTTTTTACAAAACCAGTGTAGTCATGCCCTGAAGATATTTTAATAAAATAAAAAAAATCAAGCAAGCTAGTTTATTAATCAGGATTTTTTTTTTTTATTTGTGAACTGATTTGGTAATGGACTGTAGTAGTAGTAATAATAATAATAATAATAATGATAATAATAATAACAATAAAAACAGTAATGGACTTTCCACAATACATACATTTCTATTGGGTTTCATTCTCTATGATCCTGATTGTTTGCACATAACTGGCTGATATAATGCATTATATTCTATTTAAATACTAAATGCTCATATTTTACTAAAAATAATAAGAATGGCTAGAATCAGCCAGTAGTATATATTTTTTTTGTTTTGGTAAGATATGATATCTAAGTATGTATGACTAGGTTTGATGTAACCTTGTGTCTTCGTTAAATAGCCATTGATTCTGTTTAAATAAACAAAATAAAGTACAAACCATTACTGGTTTTTGACTTTCACAATGATGCATGTGGTTAGGTGCTGACCTCACAGCTCCAGAGATTCCCAGTTCGGTCTAGATCCCAGACTCTGTGGAGTTTGCATGTTCTTCTGATGTACTATGGTTTCTTTCCACATGCCAAAGAAATGTTAGGTAAATTGAGTCTCACGTACAGTGAGTTTGACAAGTGAAGTTTTAACCTCGCTCCTGTTATGAACGTAAACATGGTGTAAATATTTGAAGAAGAGTGTTACTTTTAATTAGTGCCAGTAGTACTTGGATACACAATCATGTTAATCACCAATGTTATAACGTGAACACATGCAATGCTTACTTTTAATGTCAAATCAAATCTATTGCTTATACCTATACTTAATATTGAGGCTCCTGATTGTGGAACTGATTCGGAATTGTCTCTGTTTTTTGTGTCAGACGGCAGACTGTGACGAGCACTCCTTGCTGGATCGAGCTGCACTTGAACGGGCCGTTGCAGTGGCTAGATAAAGTTCTGACCCAGATGGGATCTCCCACTGTCCGCTGCTCTAGTATGTCCTAATCACAACGGCGCCCTCTCTCCCAAAAAACCCGGCAAATTTCACAATCACAAGAAACTACAACCAGAATAAGACTTACTCTATTGCCCCTCTTTATAATTCTTTCTCTCTCTCGTTCTCACTGTTCAGAAATGAACATGGCACTTGCTGTCACATCAGCTTCATGCACCTTTAATTCGCTCTCTTTTTCCCCTCTAAGGATTCCTCCATGTTAAATGTATTAGCGGTAGAATTTGAAATGTATATTTTCCTTTTCTCACGAAGACCAAGGAAGGCGTGTGCGTGTGCGCGTGTGTAATAGGGAAGCACCAGAAGGCGGTTAATAACATGGCACAGATGTTTCAGTAAAACATTCCCTCCCTTTGAAGTGACCAAGCAAACTAAATATTTCCTATTTTGTTGGCTTTACCAAGAACTTGCCTTTGCTGGTGAAAATCATATCACTTGAGCGTGATATCATTGCTGAGACTAATCAAAAAGTATTACTGCTTTTAGTCCTTCCCATACCCTAATACCTTCCATGATTGATCGTAATGCCAGAAGACACCTTATTCATTTTCTGTTCTCAGTAACTGAGTTCAACCACTATAAAAACGTTGCCTTATATTTAGAAGGTGCTGTATGGTAGGAGGTTGTATAGCATACTTCTGTTTCAAATCTAATGTGAACAGATAGGAATGTTTTAACAAACGGCAAAGACAAGTCCTGGAACAATATTTTCTTTGCCTCCATCTGTGTAGAGGAGCCTGTCTCGCCCTTCCTTTCTACGGTTTTGTTCACTAGGTGAAACACTCACTCGATCGCTCTGCAGTTTGCTTGGAGTAAGGCTGAGGAAGAACTTAAAGAAGAAAACGTAATAAACGATCACACAATCCAAAACCTTTTTGAAAAATTCCAACCTTTTAAGCTTTAAGCGTTAATAACATAGGTTATTCTTTACAATCACAGGATTTTTTTTTCACTTTATCTTTCTTTTAGCTACTTTTTGTATTTTCATGTATTTTTATATATAAATATATTTAAAATCTTTAATGCTCTCTTCCTTTTTATTAGAATTGAATATTTTTTTAGATCATGCCCTCTTTCTAGGAGAACATGGCTTCATAATGTCATGTCCTATCATTCAAAGGAGCAGAAATCTTTCACGTCATCTTTCTTATTCTCCTCTTGTTTCTGGTTTAAGCTTTTGTCTGAACAACATGTCCTAATTATTCAGCAACCTATCATCTACTGGAATGTTTAGGTTGCTTTTCTTTTTCTTTTCTTTTTTGTTTAGAAAAATTCTATATCTTGTTCATTTTTTGGCTTCTGGACAAATGCCACTTTGCCTGCCCTGGAAGCTTTTCCACATCGTATGGTTCTTCAAATGGGGAAAACATCTACCTAATGTCAAATGTTGCAGATACATTGCAGTGTTCTATTCCCTTTCGATTGGGGACAAGAAAAACTAGAAGACTCCTCAAATAATCTACGTCTTACAAGATAAAATTGTGCAAATTTAGTGTGTGTTCTTGTACAACTTAACTAATGACTGTGATCTAGCTGTCTGCCTGTTTGATGTTTGAAATCTTCATTCCACTCCTGCCACCTTCTCTCTCTTTAGTTTATGTTCATCTTATTACACTTGCGATTGTACTTTTAATTGCAACCAGTACAGAGAAGACAAAGTTGTGGCCGGTTTAAAGCAGAAGTCGTTTACACACTGGGAACATTCTGCTTGCCAGTTTTGACTGGGTGTGGAAAGGATACCAAATTGAACTGTTAAGTGGCCCAGAAATATATGCATATACAGTATGTGTATATATAATTTTTCTTTTTTTTTTTTTTTTCTTTTTTGGCAAAGCATTTAACAGTTGGTGAGCTTGTTTTACCATTTAGAGAGATGTATTGGTAGGATGTGAACGTTATCAGGCGATAAGCTTTTCAGGCGTGTTGCATATGCAGACTTCATAAATACACTAATAAAAAAGTTTTAATTCTCGTGAGCTTGCTTTCTTAAAAAACAACTAATTTTAAACTCTTTTCTTATGAGTATTTTTGTTTGAGTTGATGTTGGGCATAATTAATGCCTTCATAATCAGTGGGTTCCAGGGTTTCCAGGTCTTACCACGGTGCACTGGTGCTTCTCATGGCAAATCCATTTTGCACACAAATAACTGAGCACTTATTAAATCCTAAATTCAACAAAACAGGGACGTTAACAAACAAGCAACAAATAAGCAGCGGAAAGTCATGCACACAAATAAGTAACTATAATGTCCAACATTAAATTTGCCCAACATTTATTTATTGCACGATAAAAGTGTTCTTGTGTACCGAGATGAACTGGTGCATGAATGACTGTCTAGGGTTAGCTTTAGTAGCTCAGGGTCATAACCACTGAAACACTCCCAAAAAGATTACATTATTATAACAACATAAACACTGTGTATAAAGATGTGTATTAAATGGGGATAAAAAAAAAATATATATTTTTAGTTAATTTTTTGCAGCTTGATTTGAACTGTGATTTGAGGCTTCTGTAATTATGGAACACAATTGTCCCCAAATCACTATTCCATAAATTCTTCATACCATACTTGTCACTGTTGGCCTATGGAGAACATATATTGAAAATATATTTATATGGCTTTGTTCCTTACAGTGCAATAGTGAATCTATCAGTAAATGAGTATATGGTAAAACTGCAGTTTGACAACATGCCTGGCACACGAGACAACAGCTTGCATGTTACTAAGAACCTTCTAAATGAATGTGGTAAGTAATGAATTCGTTGGCACGTTGGTTCGCTCCTTACAGATTCAGAGACTGGTTTGAGGCCCAGCCTCTGCCGGGGTGTAGTTTGTATGTTCTCCACATGTCTCCCCAATGAGTTTCCAAAGACATGCATTAATAAGGGAAAAAATATGCATACATATGTGTGCTCTGACCTAGTGCCTTGTCCAAGGTTAGCTTCATGTTATAGAAAATTGAATAAATGAATTAACTCATCTATAGCTTAACAAATTTTGGCAGCATTAATATTAAACTCTTAAGAAAACTTTTTTCACATGGTCATAATGGGGTATTTTGTGTAGAATTTTGAGAAAAAAAACATTAATTTAATACAATTTGGAATAAGGCTGTAAGGTAACAAAATGTGGAAAAAGTAAAGCGCTGTGAATACTTTCTGGATGCACTGTGTATATATATATATATATATATATACAGTGAGTCCAAGAAGTATTTGATCCCTTGCTGATTTTCTTCGTTGGCCCA
>JAUZSV010205349.1:0-12713 GCA_034780495.1 Parotocinclus cesarpintoi
TGAAGTGATTAAAAAAGAAGCATTTTATTTAATTAAACAAGATGATCAGAAAAGCAATTGGTTTGATTACACAAATGAGACGCAACCTCAGTTATCATGCTTGGGTAGCAAGTGACATATTCATGGGGGTGAACAGAAGATTGTCAGACTGGACGAGAGTGGAACACATTGACTGTTCAGTAGGGCGTATGGTCACCCAAGACTGACCAAACACATTGACAGTGATGCAGCATGGACAGAATCCTATTGTTTACCAGTTATTGTGGAATCCTCTTTGTATTCATTTTGAAATATTCCCTATTTTTTGTAAGCAGTGTAGTTTTGTGACTGTATATGTATATATGTATATATTTTTTGTACTGTAAATGTATTGGCCAGTATAACAGTACTCAGTGTTGGATCGCCTTCAGAGTCAGTCTGTTGCAGTTTTTGATGGATAAATCACAGTATATTGTTTTGGAAGTATGAATGGTATCAATTAATCTTGAACCGACTGCTGAGTAGCTGCAACCTGAAAATAATTTATGACCTATGCTCTTCTTGACTGCAGTAATATTTCAAGTAATTCTTCAGCTATCTCCTGGCTTTTGTCTTGCATAACTTAAGCTGTTGTTAGTCAAACATATGAAACAGTATTACTCTTAGAGACAGATACCATGTGTTTTTTTTCAAACAGTTAAGTGTTTTTCCAAACAGTTGCAGAAGACAATCTGTGGCATAAAAGATTTAATAGTCTGACTGGTGTTTCACTGCAGGATTGGAATGGCTGAACACAGAAGGGCCTCTGTCTATGCGAAAGGAGCTGTCAGGAAAAGTGGTGGTGCTGGACTTCTTCACCTACTGCTGCATCAACTGTATGCACCTGCTGCCTGACCTACACCAACTGGAGCAGCTTCACACTATTAAAGGTACACTCACATCTAGTCAGATGCACAGATTGTATCTTAAAAGTATAGCTAAGCCAGAGTTAATCACTATTCAACAAATATACTGACTGAAATTAAGTCTTTTAAATTAAATTCTTAAGTGGCGTTGATATAATAAAGTACCAAAAATACTAGTTAGACTAGACTAGTTAGTTTAGAATAGGGCAGCTGGACCATTAATCACTAGTAGTGGCAAAGACAACTTTTTAGAGGTTATTGTTCATTTTGGATTCAATTATCTCTCTGTATTTTGTGTTCATCTTGTTTACTGGGGTGCTCTCAAAATATTTGTGACTTGGAAAATATGAATGACAATCAAATAGTTTTAAATGGTGACTTAAAATAGCCACTTAAATCACCCAGTTTTGAAACAACTATTGTTTATGTCATGTCCATTGTGTGGAACAATTAATATGGAACTTCAAACCGGTTCCATTAAACTGATTAATTTTTCAGTCACTAGCTAATGTTTTAACAGTGACAAGCATATCCTAAGGACCTGTCCACTATTGATTTAGTTGTGTGTCAGTCCTGGAAAACACAAACTGTACTAGTAAATCATGTAGCATCAGGTTGCTAAAACAATTTGGCACATGTAATGTAATTGACATTTAAAGTTATTTAAATCGTTCACAATCTAAAATTGTCACATTAGTAATATGCAAGGTCTCTAAGGTATCTAAGGGCTAGATGCCATTATCTAATTAAAGGCTTCTCTCTTGCTGTAAATAATCTAAACTTTAGCCTTATTTTATTATGTAATTTACTGATCTACCATCAATTGGCACCCTGTCTAGGTTTGTTCCTGCCTTGCGCCCTTTGCTGTCCCATAGGCACTGGTTCTCACATGACCCTGATCATTAAGCAGATAAGAAAATAAATAATTGAATGAATGTATAATTGACACTGGAAGAAACGCTGTGAGGCATGTATGCTGTAGTGCACATAATTGACAAGCCCACCCAGTCTGAAGCAAGTTGACCAGTTGACAAGTCTCCAGTGGCACTATATTAATTAACATAACACTAACATAATGAAACATAGGTGGGGTTTTGAATACACAGGAACAAAGTAGAATGTTCCCCTAAGGCATCGTGGAAACAGGCTCCATTATCTAAACCATTTTCCTGATAAAGCTGCCTTCAGGTTAACCATGTCATAAATTGTGTATCAATACACACATTGGTGAGGGAATATTTCTGCTGTCATTACAAATTCTGGTTCTGTTTTTAGTGTTTTGCTCTTAAATCCTAACTTGTAAAACATTTTTTATTAAACATTTTTGTTTTGGATAAACATTTTGCATGGAGAAACGTGACTACTTTGTTAATATTTATTTTAAATTAGCTTTAGGGTTGAAGTCAAAATGTCTGTGTAAAAGAAGTGAGTGAGTGAGTGAGTGAGTGAGTGAGTGAGTGAGTGAGTGAGTGAGTGAGTGAGTGAGTGAGTGAGTGAGTGAGTAAAATGGTTTTCATATTAACACAAAACCAGTTTACTGAGTTAACCTCTTAAAAAGAGGTTTTTCTTTCTCAAGAATGATGATTTTTAAATCACTTCAAACAAGGTGGTCACCGTGTTCTGGATCATGCTTAGAGTTCACTAGGTCCAATTATAGTGCCTCCTCAACTTTTTTGCCCCCGTACCTTCATCTGGCTTGTGGCTTATTATAGCCACTCTGTGAAAGGTGCTATCTGCGATAACTGTCAGTAGCCTATCATTAACTTCTTTGTAGGGAGGAAATGGGCCAAGTCTCACAGCCTTCAGCCCACTCACTGCCATATCTCAAGTGTTACCAATGCAGCACTGGAACAGCGTTTGGTACATTCCGTTTCTGGACTTCAGTACCCTTGCCTCCTCTCCCCTCACACCATATATATGCACAGTGCCTATAGAAAATCACAATACCTGTGAATAAAGTAAGAAATAGAATATAAAATTATGCCAGTGCATAATTGTTCCACTGATTACGGTTCAGAGCGTTATTAAGAAGTGGAACCCGATGGCCCTGCCAACACCTTACCCAAAATGGGCTGCTCTTGTATATTGGATGACTGATTCAGGAGGGTGTCAAGGAAGCTACCAAGAGGCCAAAGGCAAACTTGCAGGACTAGCTGTCATTGGTTGGTTTGTACATGTGACAACAATCTTACAACCTTCCACACTGAGTTTTATTTGCAATTATGATGCCACATGGCAAAAATACAGGGTGAGTCAAAAGTCACAGGACATGTCACATGGCTGTGAAAACATCTTCTTTGTTGCTAGTAGTCTTCAGGTGACCACTATGTGGCTTGTCGTCTACAGTACCAGTTTCTCCAAATTTGGTTATGAGGGTTTCAACAGTGCTTTGTGATATTGGCCTTTCTGGGTATCAGTTGTTGAAGTCTGAAGTTATGATATGGCAGCTGCATTTCCCAGACATTAGAATCGTCAATCTCATCTTCAATTTCTGTGTTGATAGCGTTTGAACAACAAGAGATATTGCACATCTGATTGCGTCAGTGGATTTCTGAGACAACTGTGCTATATGCTACACAACCATAGGAAAAGCCTGCCCTTAATAAAGTATGGCAGCTTTCAAGCTAGCCTAAAGGATAGGCCCCCCTAACCCATTACTTACTGGGGTGTTCAGATATGTCATTTTTCCTATTGTTTCTAAAATAAGAGTCTCCTTTAACTTTTGACTCGCCCTGTGTTATGGTCATGTGAGTATTCCACAATACACAGTAGGTGTGCAAAACTAGTTGAGACATATCCAAACAGACTGAGGACCGGAATTATGCAAAAGTTGGTAACATGAATGAATACTTTTCCAACACTGCTGTTTTTTTGGTTGATGTGATAATTATTTTTAAATAGGTTAGAGAGTCCAGGCTTTCAAAATCTTTCGTCATATTATCATATTAACCTTGAACTCATTATTATTCTACAACGTGAGTAACTAACCGTTTGTTATTTTTTAAAGTGTGTGTTAATGCTACAGTGAACAAGCCTAAATCTGAGAATCTACTTTCTATCTCATTGCTGTACTGCTGAATAATTGCAACACTGGTAATTACTGTGATTCCTCGGTGGGCCAAATTATCTTGGGATGTTGTTGCACAAACATGCATTGATTGGTATATAGATTTTATTCAGGAATACCAGGTTAGTTTTACATGTGCTGGTGAGAAGTGTAGACAAAGCATACTTGTATAGACTCCATATCTCTCCAAACATGAATTACATTATGTTGGATAGCAAAAGCGCTCGCTGAAACTGCTTTTTGATAGGGTTTGTTTGTTCAGATACAGATCAGAGGCTGTGTATCACTTACAGGGGAAATATAATTAAAATATATATATATATTTATAATGATATTGTAGAATAGATCTCTTGGCGTTTTACTTCGTTTCACTGATATTTCCAGGACCAAATTTAACCTGCCTTTTTTTTAACCATTCTGTGTACAACTCGTACAAAAAACCGAGCTGTAGCACCATGCTCAACCACCCCTTCATAAAAGTACAATTTTAGGTGTTTATGTAATACACATCACGGTATATGTGTAAATTAGGTAAGTACAATAGCTAACGTTTATTTTTGTGCAATATCAAAACTATATCTTGTGTATATACAGCTGCTTACACAATTTCTTAATTCGTTATGCTTATTTGCATCTACATGCTTGCTTCTTGCTTTACTTGTACAGTAATACTAAAGGTATCCTGCCTGTTTCAGACCAAGGTCACACAAAGAGTGACTCTAAGAAGTAAACTCTGAATGCTGATTTAAAGCAGCATGTTGCCCATAATGGGCTGCCTGAGGGCTGCATGGACACTGTTACACACCAATAATGGGTTCTGTCCTCTGTTCTATTGATGTGAAATCAGACCCTATGCCTTATTTATTAACTTCACTTTTGATGGCCTGCATCACAGTAATCGCTATCGTTTAAAGGCAAGCTTCATTCAGTAATTCAACGTGTATGAAAAAACCCTTTTTTAAAAGTATTTATTGAAGTGTTACATTTCTTAGCAAGAACAATATGTAAGAACTAGGATTCAGATTTCTAAGATCAGAATAGTTACATTTTTGGTGAATCACTCCAGCAGAAAAGAATGAACAGACACTTTTCATGTGATAGTAAAAGTTAAAGTTAAAGCCTTACAAGCTTTAAAAGAAGCTATTTAGGAATGTCAGTTATCAAGCAAGCAGCTTGACAGCGTGGACAAACAAGATGTATTCATTTAAGGCTTAAATAGGACACCGTGACCTCAGTTAGACATTCAAGCCTCGTTTGCAGTGAATACTTCATTTAGCCTTGACTTATTTTTCATCTAAAAAATACTAATAAAAAGCATCTTGTTATGAAACCGTAAAAGCATATGATAATAAAATCCTTTCTGATTCCTGTTTAATTTAGGGTCTAGTCAAATATTTGACGTTTCACACTAATAAAATAAAGTCATTTTCACACGTATATGTCTTATTACCCTGTATTTAGTGTAGTTGCTTTAACCTATTTACTTTTTGAATGCTTCTGGTTTTAACTTTGTATAAATCCTTTTTAAAATGTGTACTATGAATATGTCAAATAACCTAATTAATAATAATATTTCTTAAATCCCCCAAAATTGGATTAAAAAACAGCCTCTCTAACCATCCTCCTCTCTGTGTGTAGGTGAGAAATAAAATCCAGTGTCCTCTATCAGGCAGGTTCATAAATGGTCCAGTTTATTTATTATTATTTTTTTATTTATTTATTTTTTCCACTTTTTAACCCATGTAGCTAAAGGTGTTATGTAATCCACTGGAGACTGTAATAAACTGTTTAAATATACATTTATACATATACAGTGAGAAAGAGTGTCAAGTCAGTCAGTAACTTAATTTGATATTATATATAATATTTATATTAACAGCACAAGTAGCGTTGTTTAAATGCACCTGTGTTCACTCAACCAGAAGTCCAGCGTTTAGCATTTGAAACGTCCCCTTAGACATTATGTATTGTACTGTTTGTTGGTTGTTTTTGTCTGTTTTATTAATTAGTATATATGGATATACTTTTCTAAGCTAAATCTTAGGTTTGGGTAGTTTGGGTCTTAACTTTGAACATTTCTGAATTTGGTTTTGTCATGTAGCTCTTTGGTTGACACTTGATGTCTTGTAAATATGCTTTATACATAAAGTCATTATATATTTGGACAACACAGAGCACAGGAACGCCCTGTAAAAGACACTTGCATTATACTAAAAGTAGATATTAGTATTCTTTTCACAGTACATAATGTCTTAAATGTAGCAGTGAACATGTCTAAACTTCCTAATGCTGATGAATGACAAAATGACAATTTGTGTAACACTTTTGCCTCTTGATATGAAAGTGGAAAGTTGTGTACTTAGTAAATAATTAGGTGTTAAAATTGTTTAGGCAGGCTTCCCCAGTGGGAGCCAAAAGCTTGTGTTTTCTCCTTCTTTTAAAACAAAGCAAATGGAATTTAGATTCAGAGCCACGCATGCCAGAAGAGATTTTAACTGAAGTAAGCCACCACTTTTACTGGATATTTTTTATTTTTTGCATACAAATTTTATTCTGCGTTGCTTGGGAGTAGGAAAATAAAATCTTGCTATTTTGACAGGGCATGGCAAGTAAATTAACCTAGCAGCATGACTAACCTGCTACTTAGCTTACACAGCACTGACTGGAAAAGTTGATTTATTTTTATTACAGAATGCATGTTTTTTTTAATTGGAAACCAGGCATCTTTCAAAGAAGACAAAAAACTCTTAGGTAATTTTGAGGAGCAGGCACTTGTAAGGCGATGAGTTAAGGATATCCACAGAACCCTATTAAAAACATGCTTTCTTTTATCAATTGCAAATTAAAAAATTGCTGTGAACTCTTTTCTCTGATAGATGGCCTGGTTGTGGTGGGTGTGCACTCGGCTAAGTTTCCAAACGAGAAGGTTTTACAGAACATTTGCAGTGCTGTGCTGAGGTATGGCATCACCCATCCGGTGGTGAATGACAGTGATGCACGCCTGTGGCAGGAGTTGGAGGTGTCCTGCTGGCCCACGTTGGTGATTCTGGGACCCCAGGGAAACCTCCTTTTCTCTTTGGTGGGCGAAGGTCATCGAGAACGCCTTTTTCTGTTCACCACTGCTGCTCTCAAGCATTACGGACAGCAGGGACTGCTCCAAACCCATGCTATAGGAGAAAAGCTTCTCAGAGACACCTTACCACCGTCCATTCTGTCATTCCCAGGAAAGCTGGCAGTGGATCCCAAAAGCAAGAACCTGGCCATCACAGATACAGGGCACCACAGGGTTTTGGTGGTGTCAAGTACAGGCCAGGTTCTCTTCTTTATAGGTGGTAAGTGTTAGTCCTTTAGCGCTATGAGTCAGAATACTGTATGTACTGTAAATGGCATTGTAATGTTCTTTTTTTATTGCAGGGCCTGAAAGTGGCAGGCAGGACGGAGATCTGTCTGAGGCACGGTTTAATTCCCCTCAGGGAGTATTCATAAAGGGAGACACAGTGTATGTGGCAGACACTGAAAACCACCTCATAAGAAAGGTGACTAGACAATCACTGGGCATTTAATCTGTTTCTTTGACTGATGCTTCCTATGAGAAGACATTTCATGTGTCTTGTGTCTTTTATATATTGTTAGTCTGTCTATATTCCAACAGATTGACCTTTTAGAAAGGAAAGTCACAACTTTAGCTGGCACTGGAATTCAAGGCACTGATAAGGTGGGTGGTGCAACGGGACTCCAGCAGCCAATAAGTTCCCCGTGGGATGTAGCCCTTGGCTGTGCAGGTGAAGTTTTTTTAAATCTTTTTTTCGTTTGTCTAAATTGGTCTTTTGGATAGGTTAATGTTCTGAGTTGATGAACATAGAACACATTTTCTATATCCTTAACCCTATAATTCATATTTGTGTCAGTTCATGTAATAGTTATTTTACCATGTTTATTCCTACAGGACCTTAAATTATTAATTCTAAAGGTGCCACCTTTTTCCTCCTCCCTTCTGCTTTAATCTGTACTAATTCTGTACAGTTATCATTGATTCCAAGTTACAGTTACAATTTGGTGGAAATAAGAGGCCAATGTTTAGATCTTAATATATTTATTTTATTTTTTTCAGTCAAATATGTGGTTCTTGAATTGTTGCCTTTTTTTGCTCACAGCTATGGCTGATGCTTTTTCAACAGTGACTGCTTCAGTTTGTCATTTAGCACTCGCCCTTATCCAGAACTACTTACAACTGATGCAACAGTATAATCCTTTTGCTAATCCTATAACAGTGCCTACCCAAACGTGTCTGTTTGATCATGTTACATATCATACACAGGCAGAAAGCTTCATCCTTAAATTGCAGTTATAATCACTGACCTTTTTCGACTTACTAATGATGACCAATCACTCATGAAACGCCAACATTCATTATTAAATGCCAACATTCAACATTACACGACATTTACGTTTTAGACACCAACACTCATAAACACCAATCATTTAAACATTTAACCATCAAACACTAAAATTGGCTGTCAAATTGACAACAGTCCACTTGAAATCCCCAGCATCCACCATCATTTATCCTTCATAAAACATTTTCAAGTAAAGCATCAAAAGCCTTAATCAAAAACCCACAATAAAGAACAACACTGTCTAATAATTAAAAACATTTCTTATTATCAACAACATTTATTAAACACTACCAATAACCTTTAGAACACCAACATTTATCATCTTGCAAGATAATTCAAGATCATATAACATTAACACACAACATTTATCAGTGCTATTCAGTCACTGTGAATTGTCAACATTCACTGTCATTTAAAACAGGAATCATAACTGTAATGTGCAACATTTACAAATGAAAAGCAGAGACTTTGTAGGAACCAATATGCAGTATTGAAAGATTTTTTTTAACTCATACCTCTTGGAATTTCAAACACAAAACTTAATTTTAACCCCAATTTACAACAGCCCAAGTACTGTATAAGCTCTCACCGTCAGACACAAAATCATTAATCAAGACCTCTGTCAGGCAGACATGGCAGTTTGAGTGGTATTCAAAGGACCAAAAACAAGCTACAAGAGATGTACCACACCACTGAGCCTCACACTGTAGCATTCTGTACCCTTATTGTGTCTGTGTGTATTTACTCTGGTTTCCTCCCACAGTCCAAAGACGTGTTTTATGTCAACTGATTTTGCTAAAGTGTGTGGGGTGTATGTAAGTGTTTTGAGTATTTGAACCCTACGATGGATACGCGCCATGACTAGGGTTGTTCCTTCTTTGCGACCAAGCCACTGGCTAGGCACCAGTATTCCCTTAAGCTTGTACAGGATTAAGTGTATAAGGAATCGAATGAATAAATAATTTGATAGAAGTAATCTATTACTTATGTGTATCGATGGCACAAAACCCCAAACAAAAACCTCACCTGACTTCAAGGCATCACCAGGAGCTCAGAGCTTAAAGCCTAAATACCTTTTTTTTATTATTATTATTCAGAATCATATATTCAGAATATTTCATAGAATGTTAGAAGACATCAAAAATACAAGTCTGCCATGGGACCCTAAAGAACAGTTTGGGGATTGCCATTCTGTACAGGCCCTCTGTGTTTTGAGCAATTGCTTCATGCTGCTGTTTCATAACCACGGTCCTGGGAATACACTGCCCAGCAAAGTTCCATGTTTTTCTTTCTCGTAATCCACCTGGTCTGAGTCACAAAGGACTTGTGATTGCCTCAGTTAAATGTTTGAAATGGTGCAGGGAGTGAGTACTGTTTCTACTTCCATTCACAGCATTCTCCAGCAGTTACACTTTTAAAAATTCAGAGTAACTTGTGATTGAGTTGAAGGTTAAGGACCTTGCATATGGGCATGAGTTGCAGCTTGCAATGCCCCCTGATTAAAACAAATGTCTATTGATGTCTTCCTTGTTTTGACTGTTGTTTTGAAGCGTATAAGGATAGAACAGAATAGGCAGTAAACAGCCATAACCGCTGGGTTTGTTCTGGTATGTCATGCTCAGTTCATGTGAGGAGCTCATGGGTTGTCTGGTGGAATCAGGATTAAGGGGTCATGGATAGACAGCAGGGTAAAAATAATTTGAAAATACTGTGGAAGTATATATTTTTGGTCTAAAGTATTCAAAATTTAAAAAGAATGCGACAAACAAATAAGAAACACACCACCATGTCTGTCCTGAAGACAATAGACAACTAAATCCACCTTCTGGAGGATACATTGAAATCACTGTTTATACTTGATGCCGAATCAGGCATACCTGACTGGATCTCTGTCTGTGCAATGTAATTGGTGGCATGATTTGTTGTGCCTGTTCTTGATTTGTTGCTGTTCTTGTCATAAGGTACTGTTTCACAGAATGATACCTTTAAGTTTTGCAAGTGTGAGACAATGCAAGTGAGAGTGTGTTTTTATGCTGGTACCTTCTCTGGATTAAACCTGTTGTGGACAGCTGGCTCCTAAAGTGTGTCATAGTGCTTGGTGGTTAGACCAACAGACCATCAGATCCAGAGTCCAGTAACTTTACCGCTAGGCTACCACAGTTTAATCACATGATTGTCTCAATATCAGCCCTATCTGAATTCTAATCACAGGCCCTGTTAGAGAAAAGAAAGTCAAATAATTGCTGACCAAGAGAGCTAGAAAAAGAAAAGTGTGCAGTGTGTCTTGCCAAATGGACTTTTGTTCTCCTAGAATCATATCTTGTTTGGAGCAACCCACGGGTAAACAACTAATCATGTTGGTTATCGCCTCATAGCATAAGATAAATGTGTCATCTGAGCTGAGCTCTGAAGATAAGATCGCTCTCATCAATGGGCTCCCTGCTAACAAACAGGTCGGACTATCAGCGTGGCTTATCCAAGGCAATTGGCAACCCTTTAGATTTGTTTAGCATTCATGCCAGATAACATGGCTAATGAACAGTAATTCAATCCAAAATGTTTGTTGTTTCCATTTTTGTTTGGTGCACTGGCTTAAATGTCATCCCATAAGTGTCAGTGGTTTGAATCCACTCTCTAAGCATTCCTGACTGTCAGGCAGCTTCCCACATAAACTAATTGATACACAGTGGAGAACCATCAGAAGAAGAAATACAGGGTTGGGCCTTTGCCGTTTTGGATCCGTGTTTGGGTTCCATTTTAAACGGAATGTGTTTAGAGCTCTTTATTGGTCCCAGTGGTGCATTAGCTCTGTTTAACAACAGATTTGCAGCCCTCCCTCCTCTTCATTCAGCTGCTTCTTCACATTAGTCTGACCTGTGGGATAAACATGCCCTGAGCATCTGTCCTGCACGCTTTCTGTCCTTTTCATTTTCCATTTAAGGTTTGATTTAAATAAGCCCCATGATTAAATTGTCATTTTATTTAATGAAGCACACAATCCATCATGGCTTCTTGTCTAGGCTGTGTTATTAGATTTAAATTAGGTTTATATGCAGAATACGTTTTTATGATGCAGGCTTAATAAAACCATTTTACCATATTCATATTTAATCTCCTACACTGAGTTTATAGTTTTGATGGATTGCTAGTTTTGTGGAATAATTTGTTCCTCCTCTTCTGGAACTATGGATAACACTATTGTTGCTTTTGTATTTTTCCAAAATCTTTAAAAGGCAGCACACAGAAAGAGTTCATCCATTCTTCCCCAGCTTTCTCTGCTGTGAATGCAATGGGCCTGGGCTTTTTGCCAGCTTAAATTGTCTCTGATAACAAGTACCATTAGCTGGCTATTGTTAGACAATGGCCCTTATTATTCATTCCGCTAACAAAGCGATGCATTTCTGTCTTGAAAATGGACATTCTCAGACAGGACCTCAATTAGATTTAACTGAAATGCGAGGATTTTAATTATTGTAGGGACTGAATGGCGTTCATGTTGGACAGTGCAGCACAAACAAACACTATCGTACTATCAATACACACATGCACTTAAAAGGTCTTCTTAGCATTCAATGTAAATATCACATCTGCTTAGGAAATAATGTTTTGTATGTCTGTTGCCACAGGTGATGGACAGGATAACGTATTGTGGATTGCAATGGCAGGGACTCATCAGATATGGGCTATGTTCCTAGAAGATGGGAAACTGCCCAATGGAAGGTAAGCATTCACAGGCTGATCGTGTGATGTTGTTCTTTGAGGCATAACATTTCAAAGTGATTTTTGAAGGTGAAAACACAAAAATTAGCTTTGAACCATCATGGTTGCTTATGGTTTCCTTTAAAACTGACTGTGCTAAAATATAGTTATGTTTGTTACTGTAAATATTTGATTAAGTGTATTTTTTTCCCTTTTACATTTTAATCTGGCTTTTTTATGGTCAGTTTTGTGGCAGTTCCTTTGCTTATGCCTGAAGAACACTGGCTGCAGATGTAAGCACAGCTTGGACAGGACTCGAGTCTATTGGAGGGCTGTGTAATTTTCACTGTCACAGCACTAGGGGCTAATACCTTAAGCCACCTCCCCTCCTTCAGACACAGCCAATCTTGTCTGCATGTCAAAGACAAATGTATTTATATAGTGCTTCTGACAACACATCATTGTCTTAAATAGCTTTACATATCTCTAGACCCAAAAGCCATGATTGAGCAAACCTGATGTGATGGCACAACTTCCTAAATGTTGTAAGGTAGAAACCATGCGAGGACCAAGACTCAAAAACAACCTCAGCTTAAATGTTATATCCAAGAATTATGACACAACAAGAAATTGTTGGGTTCATACTGTCTGCAATGAAACAAAAGA
>JAUZSV010205436.1:0-12712 GCA_034780495.1 Parotocinclus cesarpintoi
AGGTGGAGTGGGAGTGAAATTTGTGGGGAGGGAGTGAGAGGAGTGAGAGTGGTAGAGGAAAAGAGTGGCGAGAAATGTCACGTTATGTTAACTCCCTTGTGGGAGCTGACCACGATCCTGGGGAGTTACCCAGGGCAGGTAAAAGGGGGACCTCGGCCCTCCTTCCGCTGTGGGTGTCGGAGACGAACGAGGTCGATCGACCTGAGGACGAGCGATTAAGTCATGGTAATGAGAGAGAGACGACACGGCCTCACTCATCCACGCCCATACATCACACACACACACACAACCACGCCCAACACACCCTCACAACCACGTACCATAACATCTCACTCAGAGACAACCACGCTTTTGCTCCTCTCAAAACTCACATCCAAAGGCTACACAGCTTACATGCAACTAGACCCATTCGGTAAGCACTTGCACCTTCCACTACACAAACCCCTCACAATACCAGCAACGGACACGATCTCCCCCACGGACCACCACACCCACACAAGACCACATCAAATCACTAAGACCACACACAACCACAGGCATGTGGCTCTTTGACACTTTATCCTGTCTTGTCAGAGGCTTCTTAAAGTGCCATTAAGAACAGTGATTGATGGTCCTGTTTTAGTCCAGTGTAAACCTCTAGCACAATGGATCATTTTCTGATCACTTTGTTAGCACATTATTAAAAGCAATTGATTTGTCAAGCCCAGGTCAGATATTACCATCATAACCTATACGTGTCCTGAAACTTTTGCACACAAATTACAAAAATTCATAATCTTAAGGATCTCAATGAAGTAAGTTTAACCTGGAAGTTTGCAAACCAACAAATCCTGGTCCAACTGTAAAATAGTATGCAGTGTCAGACAGAAAGGGGTAACGTCCTGACCCTACTTACAGTCAGTGCAAACTCTTAAAGAGTCCCGCAAAATAAGCTGTCCTAACATTTATCTTGTGATGTTTTATGGTCTGATAACTGCTTTTAAATCCTTAGTTCATCATTTCCTTCAGTTTTACTGGCACTTATAGTACAGACTATTTATGAATGTTATTATTCTTATTTATTCCCAATTTTCTTCAAGCAATCCACTAAATCAAATGTCATTTACTCCAGTGTGTAGACTAACCTCTGTTTATTCCTCTTTTAACCTGTGACCAAGCTTGCCGAAAACAATTTCCTCACATACTGCTATTTTTTTTCAGTCTAGTTTTGCAACCACTTTCAGTTTGCTGTTGATTCATTTTATTAGCAGCTCTGGTGCTTTCTTTGGCCTGTCTCACTTAGTAATGAGGCAGTGAAGTGTGTGTGAGTCAGAAAGAGTGTGTTATCAGGAGAATGAGGGCCAGGGAGCAGTAGCCAAGCACGAGGCCTCGGCCTAACCAGGCAGCTGAACGTGTGGAGCTTTACGGAAACCAGGGCAGTTATGATTGAGTTCCTGTTATTGAATGCATTTGCTTTTGCAGTCTAGCCTTTGCCAGGACTTTCTCTCTTACTCTCAGGCTCTGGCTGTCCCTTTATTTATTCTTTTTTTATTTTCTGTCTCCAATTTTCCTGTTCACTCATCCCTATTTCACTCATCGGTAGAATAATGAGTTGGATTAGGATCCGGCAAGCTGTATATTGTACAGCTTTTCCACCAGGCTGTGCAGTAATGTTATGGTTATTAGGCTGAACCCAAAACTATCTGTACCCTGACTGAGTATGTGCATTCCATTAAATTTCTCAATGCACAATAGCACAGAGAAGAAACTCTGGTGAATACTGACAGGCTCAAGCACAACTTTTAATTGTAATGGTAGATGCAATGCAACAACAGGTTCATAAAACACTCTGTTCAAAAAGATGATCATCTGAAAAATACAGCTAACTCACCATAAAATGGTATCTCATTTCTCGGTTTTAGTCTCTATTGGTCCTAAAATGGTTAGTAATGACACCAAATGGAAAGGAATGGTGGATTATAACCTGAGCAGTTAGCATTACCAACTATACTAGCAATCTGCGTTCATCAATAGAGTAAGTGCTTTTACTCTTCACTTTGAATCCATTACTCATTAATGTACATGAGACATGAGACTTTTTAAACATTTTTTTTTATAAAATAATCTTAGTGATACTGATCTTGGTGAAATGTGAGTGGTAATGTGCAATTGGCTCCAATATGATGATGATGTTTAAACCATATTGAACCCATGATAAGAGAAATTTGACTGAACATATTCTCATTGTAAAGCAGAGAGAACATGTACAATACAACTCCATTAATGCATATGCACACTGTGGATTTCCTGGGTGTCTGGAACAGATTATTTTATTTAACAATTTTGCTCTAGGGGGAAAGTATGAATTTGCATTGGTACTTGTTGTTTTCAGTTCTCAACAAGCCTTCTGGAAAAAATAGACTACAAGAAATGAGGTACCACTGTATTATATTTCTGGATATATTATCTGCTATAGTATTATTATTATTATTATTATTATTATTATTATTAATAGTAGTAGTAGTATTAGTAGTAGTGGTAGTAGTAGTAGTAGTGGTAGTAGTAGTAGTAGTATTATAGTACTGTATTAAAAACAGCTGTAAGAAAGTTTTTATTAAACACAAATGTTTATAAAAAAGTATGCCACATCAGTATCAGAAGACGATGAGCAGGTTTTACAGTTCAAGGACAAATACTTGCACTGGACCAATAACAGGGTACAGTGGGACAGTTTTCTTTCATGTCTGTGGATGATCAGGGCCGGATAAACAAGTTAAACAAGTGGAATCTTTGCAACACAACGACAAGAGGAACAATGGGAAACAAAAACTTGCATCTTTGCAACACAGACAACATCAGAAACTACTTTATTACGTCTTGTGCAAACTTTACAGTCAGTTTCATGATCTCTTCTGAAATAAAACCTTGTATCATAAGGACAACATGAGGTACACGGTGCTCTCACATAAAAGACAGTTTCTCATTCCAAACATGTGTGGCATATGAGAGACTGAGAGAACCAATTTGTTGCATACAGCTCGACAGTGATATCATAAATAATAAAACTTGGAAAATACTCCAGTTTTTGGCTATTAAGACAATATTAGGTACTAAAATTCAATATTTTGAGTTTCTTTTCTCCTGAATGTTTATTTTCGGATTTGCATCGTAAAGTCAAAAAACTGCAAACAAGACCATCGTAAAATGGTGGCTACCTGTATAATATGGTGTCCAGGCAATTCCCAGATTCCATAAAATTTCACAGAGCATATTGTGGACGTTAAGCTCTTTGAAAAGCATTAGTTCATAGAGAAATGACTGGTCTGTAAAGAATGAAACATACTACTTGAACTTTGCGAACATTTGGACACCCTTCGAGAACTTTCCAGCAGATGTCGGTTTGGTTGCAGTGTGAGGCTGGATGTACTTTGGTGCATTTCTCATTTGTTTGAACCATTTGAGACTAGTACACTTTATTAATACATTCCTATGTCTGGATTGTCAAACATTTCAAGAGAAATCTTTAAATTCATTCATTTATTGCATTTGGGAGTTTTTGGCGAGTGATATTTTTTTGTAAGTGAGTTGGGTCGGGCGCCGCACTGCACTGTGAACAAGTCAGATGTTGTTTGAGAAGATTTGAGCGTTGTGCAGAACTCAGCATGGTCTCAGGATCAGCATGATGAACTCTGCAGCATTCGAATATTTCCACTGCAGCAGTCTGAGAGTGAACCCAGGTCAGTGGAATACTGATTCAGAGAGGCATTGCTGAAACACACGTTTACACATATTAACACATTGCTAAAGCGCCACCTACTGGTTAAAACATCCTGGGAGAGCCATTTGTCTTTCATTAGCTCAGTAGGTCACGTAAGCTTGTACATAACAACTTGTACATAGGCGACAAAACACAAAAGAACATATATAGTCCCATGACACTGTAGTGTAAAGGAAATATTACAATAGGGCCCAAATGTTTTCCAACCTATTCATCTTTCTCAAACGGTTCCTGTTACAATACAGTGTCGCAGAGTCTTAAAATGGCACATTAAATGTTTTGTAATGAGTTTTGTGTATTGAGATGTAAACTCATAACCATCATTTAAATCCTTTATTGATAGTTGTAGTTTATTAGTATCTTAAAATCAACATACAACTATTTTATTTTATTATATATATATATATTTATGTAATGTAATGTATTGGATAAGATTATAATATTAGTATATTAGTCATTTATATTATTAAACGTCATAATATAAAATTTACATTTACTCAAGTTCCACTCTTTTAAGGACCTGGGTAAGCAGCAGTGCTTTCCGGACAGGTTGGTTATTACATGCAGGCACAACTGGCTGTTGGGAATCATCACCTGGAGTTCCAACAGTGACCCGTGCATCCCTCATCATGTGTTCTCATGGGATATACTGTAGAGCTTCTGTGACCCTGACCAGAAAAATGTTGGAAAACAAGAATCTTGTTCATTGTTTCTTTGTAATCTATTTTTACAATGAAAATTGTTACATTGTAATCTAATTCTCTAAAAATCTAAAATAAAGAAGCTCTAAGACAAATGGGATTTCTGATTAGGTAACATTTGCGATATTTACAGATATTTGCACCTGGGTGTTTAGAATATATAAATGTAACTTTTATAATTATTACTATTTATGAGCAGCACTGTTGCCTCACAGCGATCAGGTCCTGGGTTCAATCCCAGGTGGAACAGGCTGGGTCCTTCCTGTGTGGGGTCTTCCCCATGTTCACGAGGGTTTACTCCGAGTACCCCAGTTTCCTCCCACAGTTTAAAAACATGCATGATAGGTACCTTGGTGTCTGTAAAGTGCCCCAATTGCGTGAGTGTGTGTATAAATAATTTAGTAAATGTACTCTGCAATGAAATGGTGCCATGTCTAGGGTTGTTCCTGCCTTATGCCCTGTCTCCCACAACCCTGTCCAGGATCAAGCGGATGAATGTGAATGAATTAATGTATTATTTTTATGATTATTATAATTATTATTATATTTACAGTAAGAATGAACATCATGCATGTATATAGTGAATAATATTGATGGAACAGAAAAAAACTAAAATATTTTTATTACTGTAAAGAATCTTTTGTTTTTAAGCACAGAACTCTCAGTCACCTCAGTCTCACTTTCCCTGAGCCTAGTGGTTAGGATCTCGGAGGAAAGACGGATAGAATCAAGCTCAGTAATGTGTGGACAGAAAGTTACAAACACAGGCACATACACATGAACGTGTGTACAGCCCACACACACAGCACTCATTTCTACATCGAGATTAGGGGTGTTAATTTACCTCTTGTCCTTCCCTCTTCTCACACATACAGAGTGATAGGAATCCAATCTATCATAGTGCACATACACTCACACACTCATACACACATACACACATTCACACAAGGGCACTGTGGAAACATCAATGAACCTAACACACATGTCTTTGGAATGTGGGAGGGAAAAACATGCACTCAGGGGAAGAACATGCAAACTCCACACAGGTGGAGCCCAATATTGTGATTTTATTCCTTGTTTTAATACTGCATACCAATCTCCTCTATTTTATTGTTCACATATTAAATAAACTATAATATTCTAATCTATCTAATCTAATGACGCCTTACATTTTTGCACTGTACTTTTCTACTATTCTGGGTAGTTGATTCTAGACAATTAATAGCCACAGAAAGGACCTAATCCATATGTACATGCACACACACAGACACACACACACACACACACACACACACACACACACACACAAAGTATATAAGAACATTGTTAACCAGTGTAGTCAATATATTTTCATTTTAATACCAATTATCTCATTGTATTAGTGATATGATATAAGTTCTAATTTTTTGGTTACTTTTTGGTTAATTTTTTTGGTTACACTTAAATATCATATGGTTCTATCTGTATTGCTTACGATACGTGTATCATACTTATCATGGAATGATCCAGGACAATCTAATCCAGGAAAATAACTGACCACTGTATCATATTTCAAGAGTAAATACTTAATAACACAATAAATTATCAAATTTTTAATATTAAATTAAATCATATCAGGTACAATTTTTTAATATAACAATGAAGTACACATTGTATAAAGTAAAATAAATGGTAGAAGAATGCAACATAACACATATGACACAATATTTAATTTGGAATATAAATTAAAATTAGGTATTGTTTGTGCAATAAACCTATCAAGTGCAATGCAATGACCCAACCTTTTGGGTAATCCATTTAGGAAAATATAAAATATAATAAAGATAAATTACATATAACAACGTTACATAAAACACTGTAAGTGCAACCACATAAAAGTTTGGCTAGAAAGTAAATACTAGTCTCATTAAATGTTGGTGTAAGCATTCAGAATAACATTACATTTGAAAATAAATACATTAAGAATTGCTTAATATAGCACTTTGCTGTACTCTATTGCAGTATCTGTCTTAAATAAAAGAAACACGTGTTCAGTTGTTTATGTCGTATGTAACTGTATCCATCCATCCTTTCACTCTCTTCCACTTAATCCACATGGGGTCACAGGCCAGGCTGTGCCCACCCAGCAACTATAGGCTTAAGAACAAGAACGACCCTAGACAGAGTGGCAATCCATCATAGGGCCCACTTCAGAGACACCAATTAACCCAACAGGTATGTCTTTGGACAGTGGGAGGAAACCTGCGTAACCGGAGTAAACCCACGCAGACATGGGGAGGTCATGCAAACTTCACACAGAAAGGACCCAGGTCACTCAGCACTGGGACTGAACCAGGGGCCTTCTTGCTGTGAGGCAACAGTGCTACTCACCAAGTCACCGTGCTGCACGTATAACCATATATGATATTATAAAGGGTTTTTTTTCATATTTTTGGTGTAAATGTAATTAGAAAAATCAGCTTACATAGCTATAAAGTGTAACATCATAACAATGTGTCTACATTAAATGACTGGAAGTCGAATAATTTATTTTGTAACACTTAATAAATAAAACTAAAATCAGGGATTTGTACAAAAAAAGTACAAAAATATCTGGAGTATAAGTGAAAAAATGGAATTGCCATGGAATTTGTAAAATAAACTGGACTAAAATCACCTAAGATCATGCAGTTTGACACTGTAAAAAGTAAAATAAGCAAAATAACACTATACTATATAAACTTATCACCTTTGGGTGCAAAATAAAACATTGTACCACAGCTGTGTTTTTGTATGAAATATAACACCATAGACTGTATTTTTAGTAACAATAAATCTAAAAATATTAGAAATATTAAAACAAGCTAAGACTACGGTGCAGAATAACACTTAGGAATTAATTAACTATGAATGCATCAATGTTGACCATCTGCATGGACAGTAAAAAAACATTTTTACTAATAAAACCTACTAATCCACTAAAACCATAAACTAAATTTCAGAGCCTGTTATTCTGAGTACTAATTCATACAGCTTTACCCCTAATGTTCAGCCTAAAAATCAGTTTCTCATGCTAAACTTGAGTAAAATTCAAAGATAAGTTGTTACTCTTCCCAGCGAGACATCCATGTCACGCTCCTCTGCTAACTTCATGCGTATCCAAATGAGCAGACGCAGCAGCACTGCTGGTGTTTCGAGTGCATTTGTTTTGTATTAGTGAGCATTAAGTGTGGGTAGGAAGCACGTTCGGTGACATGCATTTTATTACACGCCTCGGTTAGCTGGAGTAAGGGAAGCACATGTCAGGCTCAAATGGTAGAGATTTTAGATTAGCTGTGGAATTGCTTTCTGGATGCAGCGATACTGCATGTACAACCATTTTCACACCTTCCATCTAAAGTAATAGCACTTTCTTTTTTCTCTGACAGGACTACATCAGACGTTATTAATACAGAAAGCATGTTCACAAAGCCTTAGTGCCAAGAAGAGGAAATAGCTACCCTGCTAAAAAATGTGCATTAATGGATGGAAAAGCACCTTGCAGACCCTGGTGTTTTTTCCTCTGTGCCATGCGTTCTGGGAGGATTTGTGCTGCTGTGCTTGTATTAAAACCTTACTTGTATTAAAGCATCAGGCTTTTGGACGATGGCGCTAGACTGGTCTGAATATTTCAGCAACTGCTGATCTACTGGAATTTTCAAACACAGCCATCTCTAATGTTTACAGAGGATGGTTAAAAAAATACAATATCCAGTGAGTGGCAGTTCTTTGGGTAAAAATACCTTTGTGATGTTAGAGGTCAGATGAGAATGGCCAGAGCTGATAGAAAGGCAACAGTAACTCAGATAACCAACATTAAAGCAGATGGGCTACAGTAGCAGAACAATACACCAGGCCCTGCTCCTGTCCAGACTCATAAAAAGTCTTGCTGGAGCATTGAGTGGCAATTTTAGCTGCTGCTGCTGCTGGTGTAATGGTGGGTAGGATATTTTCTTACATTTTTGGCCCTGTGATACTAACTGAGCATTATTAAATCTTCTGATGGATACTTCCAGTAGGATAATTCATCAGGTCACAAAGCTTAAAATGACATAAGATAATGACATAACAGTGACTTCACTGTACCCAAATGGCCTCCACAGTCACCAGTTCATAGAGCAACGATGTGCAGGACGGCAAAGCTGTAGCAATTGTGTGATTCTGTCATGTTAGTGTGAACCAAAATCTCTGCTTAAAGTCTATGCAAGAACCCAATTTTAGCAATTTGTACCTAATAAATTGGCCAGTAATATATATACAAGAATGACAACTCCAAAGTATCGTCCCCAGCTGCTCCAACAGCAACTTTTTCTGAGCCTTGAGTGATTCCCTGCCAAAATTATGTATTTGCCTGCACCCTGTCAACGTCAATAGAGGATGAAGAGGTAACAGTCAGTTTTAATAATTGAAATGTTGAACACAGAGATAATGCTCAGACAATCAGATGCAAGATCCTCAAAAGGGTCTAAACTGGTCCAAGGAGGGATGAAGACCAGCATGGTGACTGGTAATTGATCACCCACACAGTTTTAACATAGACTATTAGGATATATTTATGAAACTATTCATGAGAGGGATGGCAACTCCAACACAACACAGCCAGCTCCCATCAACCCTCTCTCACACACATTAAACCAGCTCAAAGTAGTTACCAGCAATTAATTAACAAATGCATAAAACACAAACACGCAGCATGGGCTTTTTCTAATTAACAAAACACCAGAACTGCATTACCACACATACATAAATGAACCAAATAACATGGCCATCGAACCACAAGACCACACAGAAACTGCTGCTCTGCTGACCGCAAAGCACTCCAGCAGGTGGTGAAGACAGCCCAACGCACCACAGGCACTCAGTTACCCACCATTCAGGACATCTACCAAAAATGCTGCCTGGGCAGAGTGAGGAACATCATCAAGGACGCTTCTCACCCAAACCACGGACTTTTCCCCCTCCTCTCATCTGGTAGGCATTACTGGAGCCTCTGCTCTTGCACCAGCCAACTCAGGAAAAGTTTTATTCCTGAAGCTGTGATCATGGTGAACTCTGTTCTGACACTTTAATTAACATTGCACTACCACTTGCTTCATTCATGAACACTGCATGGACACTTTACATAGCACTGGCATTACCTGCACCTTTACCATTCTGTATACTACACTGTACACTGTATACTACTATATTTTATGTAAATATCACTGTATATTGCACTTCTGGTTGGATGCTAACTGCATTTTATTGGCGTTGCACAATGACTATAAAGTTGAATCTAATCTAATCAAGTTTAATCTAATCTAATATAATCTTTTCAAAATAATCAACAATAATTAGCCTTATATCAATATATAAATTTGCCTTTATATCAGAGAATCTGATTTTATAGACTAATTCATGTAACGTTTATACCATTAAGGGCTCTTGTTGAACAACTGTCTTACAGGCCATTTTGCCAGCTCTGACTGATGTTTTTTCATCATTAGTGTATTCTCACAAGGCCAGACAAATCACAGACAGTATCACATCCTAGCAAGACATGAGACTAATCAGAACACATTTTAATTTCATGCGGTAAAATAATTTTCTCAATCTGTGCCTCAATTTTTCAAATTAATAATTGACAAAATCAGTATTTAACGAAGGAGGAACAATACAAATGTTCAGTAAAATGATGAACAGAAGAACAAATTGCATTAGCAGATATGACCCTGTTAATATACCACCTCCAGAAATCTTTTTAGGATACAAAATCAGCTATTTAGTAAATTTCCTCTAAATAAAGAATACTGTAATATCACAAATACTATGAAGGAAACATAGTCATGAAGTGACATGAGCATACACACACTATGGGAGAACAGATAGGACTCTAAAATCTCAGTACATCCTGGAATAAAACAGACATTAAAAGTCAAATTGGGAAAAGATTCATGTAGGTGTAAAAAAAAGTAAAAGCTCTGACTGATTGATGACCTTCACCATCATTATACCCTTAACCATTGTTTTTGTATACATTTTAATTTTCAATCATGGGTCTATGTTTCTCATTTCTCTTTAGCATGATCAAGGGCTTATCTGCAGGGCAGTGGCATTTCTAGGTGCATTGACGCTTGGTCTAATAAAGGCTCTCTTGCCTCTTTGGCACTGCAAGGCCATTGGCCTTGATTTGTTAGAATTCACTATAATTAAACTGCATCTCATTGACAGTTTAAAGAATGCTTGCTTAACTGGGTGATTGGTTTGGCTATTCCTACTCCCAAGGGTGGAATTTGTCAGACTAAGGAAGTAAGGGATGAACAGAAGAAGAAGGAGTCAATATCCAACCCTGAATTTACCTTTCTTTCAGCCAGTGCAATGCCAACAAGTGCAGTTTATATCAGTAAAATGATGTAGCATAACAAAAGCAGATTTGCATGACAATTTATTTGGACTAAACATATTTTTTGGAGGTCACTCCCTTGTGACCCTAAAGCTGTTTTAGTAGATTTAGTACTAGATTGTTTGGTTATTTTGTATTTATTTTACATAATCTGTCTGCTTATATCAGGATTGTTAGTAAGGCAAAGCAAATATGATTTGGTGTTGCTGAAGCAAACAGGAAAGCAGTGGAGAGGTTGAGATTATCATGAGATGAAGTGTTCATGAAGACAAAGTGTAGACTAAGAATTCTTATGGAATGTTTATTGCACTGTACGTTTACATTGTCATATAAACTGGACTATCCAGAGAAAACCTAAACAAAAAGAAAATACACACAAGCAGTGCCTGGGGTTTGAATTTAGCTGTCCAGAGCTATAAGCCAACAGTGCTAATCACTCCACCACCATGCTGCTTCTATTTACACATCAACATAAATCAATTGTAGGATTTAACACTGACATAATAAACGATAGCATAACATATAAAAATGAACAAGCCTGTTAAGTGCATATGTAAGTAAGTAGATGGATCTCAAGACTATGCATTACATTTAATTCAACTGTAAGCTAAAAAGTGCACACTGTGGTGAAGGTTTCTTGTTTGAGTGTATATGCATGGCTTAAAAAAACTAAAGAGAGATAGAGCCTGTCTGACAAAATTAGAGAAAGATATGTGACCTCGTCTTACCTTTCCTTGAAGCTCTAGTCGGCATTTTACAATAGCTGACCTTGTGTGTGCAGTCACTTTGCATACAGAGCAGTCCACACATAGTATCTCTACTTTCCACATTGTTTCCTGAGAGAACCTACTGATTCTATCACTTGCAATTAATAAAGCCAATATTGTATTAAAATAATTGGTTCAGGTCTTTTTGATGAAAGCTGATGAAATATTAGAACAAGGCCACTGCTGTGTTGATAGCAGCATGTGTTAACCTCATTTGGTACAAGTAGAACGCAAGAAATTAGGAAGCCCAAAGCATATTTATTTCTGGTTAACATAATGGATATTACTATTGCGGTATTTTTTAACACTTACTACTAATGACAGAATGGATTATATGTGTCAATGAACATTTGGTTAACTAAGATTAGTCAGCTACATCATGTTTTAGTCATCATCATCATCATCATCATCATCATCATCAGCAGCAGCATTATTATTTTTAAAAATAAAATGACATTAATGAGACACACACTTACTAAGATGTGTGTATTTGTTTATTTTACACTGAGTCCCCATAGAAAATAGGCTCTAATGGGGAACTCATCCACCCCTGGATGAGACTGGACAATTAGATACATCATTTATCAAGACTGAAGGTCATTTTGAGAATGAAGATGTAATTAATATGAATGATCTGCTGCACAGATTGCAACACCCTCCACAGTGTGCTTGCACAACCACAGATCCAGCTAATTTGAATTGATGGATTCTGGATCTCAGAAGATGGAACCCCCAGGCAAGGGAACTCAGACACAGACATACAAACAGGGGGTGTCTATACTCAACCATACTTATATCTTGACTTGCAGAGTGTGTGATCCTGGCTGGGAGTCTTAATGGTAGGTACCATTCTCTCTCTCACTGCCTGTGTCTGGGTTCTCCCTCGCCACAAATAAGGAAAAATAAGCATAGAGGCTATGGGGTTAATATACTGATACAAAAATAATAAGAAAAAACACACAACATGTGGCTTTTTCCTGCCATTTAAAATTGTGGTCAATATGTACTACTAATAAATAATGACAGGCATAAATTGCATATGTACTTGACAACATCCTGCATAAAATCAGAAATCCATCTATTGCTT
>JAUZSV010205544.1:0-12709 GCA_034780495.1 Parotocinclus cesarpintoi
AATGTGTAACCATTAAAAGCCTATTTTGTCAAAATTCTACACGACCATGAAATTTGACTAAACTAAAACAGTCATCTCAAAGGTATAACAACATGATTGTTGTACACTATGGAATGATTTACATTGTTTTATGCTTTGGAATGCAATAACACATTTGTAATAAGACCATGCAAGCATAAGAAGATTACCTGATGTAAAGTATTAAAACTGACATTCCTGACATGTTAGTAAACAGGATTAAGTTGCAAGTCAATAAATGTAAGCTATGGAACACAAAAGTAAGAAAGATATTACTAACCTCATTATGTGGTTTTTGGGAGGTCAAACCCATATTTAATGAAACTATAGCCTACAAGCAAAAACATGTTCACGTACAAAAACATTTTCCTTTACTTCTTTCACAACGTTTCTTGAACTACCTCCGAGCTTGCTGCACCATCTTGGCCAACAGAGGGCACTACAGCCAGCACACGACATTGGTACCTCGAAGGGTAATTGCTAAGCAAAGGCAACCAGGACAGAAATGTGGAAATAAGAATATAGCAAACATCTTTCTCAGTAATGGCAATACAAGCTGATATTTGATTTCACTCTTGTTATTTGGTCTACTTCATGGCCCAGCCAGAGGCCTAAAATAAAAAAAAAAATCGAATTTACAATACAAACCGTGGACAAATTACTGCATTGGTTTACATGCAATCCAAATATTATACATCTGATAAGGATGATGCATTGTTCCCTATGCAGCTAGCCAACAAGACTGAACTCTCAGCATTCAGTACAGAATAAAAATGGTGAATCAATGTACATTAAGACAAACCTGGCAGATAAGTGTATAAAAATGACAGGGGTCTTTCATGATCTATAAGCACACCATTTCAATTTTGAATCGGAAAAATGGAAGGTATGAAAGAGAGAAGCTGGTATAGGCAGACCTCACTCTAGATTAGACAGCAGTCAGTCAGTGCCAAGCATTTGTGCCAGTCAACTGTCAAACGTGAGGTAGTGAGTTGTTGTCAGTGCTTTGCTGGTAGACAAGCTGTAGTTGGGGAAGTGGGCGGGGTCACTTGCTGGCAGCCCTACTTGATATTATTTCACTTGCTTTCACAACAGTGTATGTCTGCATTCAATGTAAGTAATCACAGAAATGTTTTGGTCAATTGGCCAATTTGTGCCAGTATGAAATTACATCAAATGTAAGACATTTTGCTCGAGAAACTGTTCATTCTAGAAAAAAAACAGACCCTAAAAGTGCATGGTTTTCGAGAACACTTCACACGATGTATACAATCCACAGCTTTCATTTGCTCGCAGTTGGTTTTCCAACCCCATTCCATTATCTTCTCTTCCTTTCCCTTTACCCTCTCTCTCACAAACCCTCAGCCTTCATTGGCAGCCACCAACTGTCCTAGGCTCTGGCGTACGTACACTGCCTGAATATCCTTGGTCTTCAAGCAGAAATCGCAGGCCCACACAGCGGCACTCTCCCTGGTCAGCAGGCCATAAGCTGGTTCAGTTAGGCCTGAGCAGTCTCTATGGAACCAGCGTTGACATGAAGCTTCACACAGAATGGCCTCCTGGTCATCGTGCACCTCTGACATGCAAAAGCCACAATGGAACACCATGCCACTCCCCAACTTTGGTGGCCCAGAACCTGGGCCAACAGATGATGGAGCCTGACCGATCGGCGGTTGAGACTGTGGATTTGGTGTGGACGTCGAGTTGGATGGGGGGTTTTGATTTCTGCCACCCGCGTTGTTCATGTTGTTCTGATTGGCATTAGATGGCTGGTTTGGCATAGATCCACCACCAGGAGTGTTGTTCTGCTGATTGTAGGGGGCAGAACCTGGGTTGGAGTTGGGTGGCGTCTGCTGCTGCTGACTGGATGGAGCGTTGGGTGCAGGGCCTCCTGTAGAGTTAACCTAAGGATGCTGATTTGGTGGGACTTGCTGCGGCTGAGGGCCATTTAAAGGCCCTGTAGGGGAAGAGTTGGGGTTGGGTGGAGGAGGAGCAGATGAGGGCTGCCCTGGTGTATTGGGTGTTGATTGTTGAACATCAGGGTGACCAGGGAAACCACCACCACTCTGTGGTGGTCCAGATGCTGGAGATGGGCCAGGAGTTGCATTGTTGGATGGAGGACCAGAGGGGTTGAGATTAGGTGGTTGCTGACCTGGACCTGGTGGACCACCTCCTGGTCCACCAACAAAGTTCTTACTTTCGTCACTACCAGGAGTTCCCGGCCCAGGATATGGGCCATCCTGTGATGGAGGGAATTGTCCCTGTTGTGGCAGACCTGGATGGCCACCTACCATGTTACCTCCACCCATTCCACCTCCCATGCCGCTTATCATATTCATACCAGCTGGCATACCACTCATTGGATTAATTGGCCCATGAGGAGGCCCACGAGGGCCCCCAGGCATTGGAGGGCTGTTGAAGGGATGTCCACCTTGCCCATGCTGTGGCTGCTGCATCCCGAAACGGGGAAGAGGGGGACCACCACTTCCAGGTCCACCACCCATTCCACCAGGTGACAGCATAGGGTTAAAGCCTTGTCCAGGGTGCATTGGAGGACTGAAATTAGGTGGCATATTATATTGTGATGGCCCCCCTGGAGGAAATCCACCTCCACCACCACCTCCTCCACCTCCAAATCCTGGCATCCCACCAAACCCAAGTGGGTGGTGTGGTCCTGTGTTAGGTGGTGGGGGTCCAAAAGGAGGTCTTCGTCCAGGCTGTCCACCACCTGGTCCTCCAGGGCCACTGATAAAGCCCATACCTCCTCCCATTCTAGCAGGTCCTCCATAACCTCCACCTCCCCCACCAGCCCCCGGACTTGGCAAAAATTGTGCATTTCCAGGACCTCCGGCTCCAGCAGAACGTGTCGGAGGGGCAAAGTCATCGTCAAATGGGTTGGAGGCCACCAAGTGGTCTACCATAGGAGTGGGAGGAGGCGCGAACTCAGAGAGATGGGAGAAGGCTGCCCCCTAAATGCAAGGAAAAATATTAGGAGAATTAATTTTTAAAGTAATATTTAGCTATATTTAAAAGGACATTAAGCATAAGGACAACTACAAATACAGTGATAGTTGAAAAAGATGATTTGTTACAGTTGAAGACAGTTCTTAAATATGTATAGTATACTTAAATAGGATATATGGTATATCTTAACTATTGTTAAAACAGCAAACTTATGAAAACTTGTTCTCTTCAAACCATGTTGACCAATTTTCTAAAATAAAAAAAAATTCTCTGTCAAATTGTAAATAAGAAAATACTAATAATACAATACTTACAATACATGTTTATAGTGGTGCTATTTAAGCCTAAAGCTAACAATAAAAGCTTTTAAACTTCTTCCTGTAGTTAGGTGTATCACTACCATCTGGATACAGAGTTTAAGATCGAGACGTTTTTCTTACTCGGAACAAAATTATTGCTAATGCCGTTGTTTATCTGATTAGTTAGTTCAGGCAGCACATGATTTTTGACGTGGCTAGTTGATTTGCAGCAAGCAAAACCACAACTATTTGTCATTTTGGCAACAAGGTCCTGTTTTATTGCTCACGCAAACTATACCCACTTTATCAATCTATATTTACAATGGTTCAAGTGCGTAACATTTTATATATATTTACTTATCCAGTATAAAATATTTGCAACAGATGTGAAAAATGATCAGACGTGTCATTATACAAAGCTTACAGTCTCCTAAAATATGACTGTGTTACGGTTCTTCAAAATGGTTCTGAAATCCACTTACTGCAAACCAGATATGTCCTAGTGACCCTGCTTCCCGCGCTCACGGACAGACGTTTGAAACCTTTTATTTGGAAAAATTAGCATTATGCGTCACCTGAACAGGGGCGCCAAAAGATTTTTTTATTTATTATGCAACCTGTAGGTTAGATGTCAAAAGGAAAAGTTCCTATTGTTTTACTGAATTCACCTGAGTGCTGGATTTCCTCTTTTTTTTCTCTGGGCTTTTCATTTGGGAACCTAAACACAAGCAGAGAGACAGAGAACAGTGAAAGAAAGGAAACCTGTTAATTCTTTTATTAAACACCAGGTAAGAAAAAACAGCTGTGACACTAAACAAATGAAAAACAAAGGATGCAACGTGTGCCTTGGTCTTCAATGTTTGCTAAAACGTAGACTGCTCTGCAGTTGATGTAGAAGAAAACTGTAATCAATCCATCCTGAAGCTATATATAATAGTTATTCATACGTCTGATTTTGATATGATCTACTACTAGAAGGATAAAGGACAAGTTAATACTCAAACATTTTACGCAGTAGAACGCCAAATTCCGTTGCATGTAAAGTTAACAAATCAAGAAAACGAATGCCAACCCATTTTCGCACCACAGCGTGCTCATGCCCAACATTTAACCCGGGTGAGAGGGCTTCAGGTGAATGGCAAGTAGGAAAAACAAGAGTCGAGTACACAGCATGTAAGACTTGAGTGGACACACTGAAGCGCACGTAGAGCCCAGTGAACAGACAGGCTGACATACAACCAGCTCCCCATACAGAGATACAGAGCCCATTGGAAACAGGGCCACGGTACACACAGGGACAAGGGAGAAAGGGCAGATTGAGTTGTGGACTCCGCTCTGACACAGAGATGCGCCAGTGGCCGTTTGCCTACCTTTGCCTCGCTTCCCTTGACCTTGTCCCGCCTGCAGTCTCCCCGATTCGGCAGCCATTAAAATGATTGACGGAAAGCTGCCATGTCACTGTTTCACGTAAAAATGGGACTACCTCAGGTCCGAGTAACGAATAAAGGCAGTTCAGAACTACGATCTGACAACGCTGACGAGCGATCAGGTGGCCGATCCGGATTCATTCATCAGGCTTTGCTGCGAATTTACCCCTGGTTGACGACGATGATAATAATAATAATAGTAGTAAAACAAACTGAGTTCTTCCAGAAGTCAGCATGCAGCGACTACAGCCGAGATCCTACAAGGGTGCAATGTTGTTGAATGAATGTACTGCTCCCCCTCCCTCCTATGATCATTTACAGATGTGCAGCTAACTGGGTAGCGTTAGCACACAAGGCTAAAGCTCCCAATAAAGGAACGCTTAAATCTTATCTGGCTCACGGGAAACGCGCGCAGTATAAAGCTCTATCGATACGAGTGGTTTTACTCCAAAATGCGGCGTGTTTAAAAGCGCTCGCTTAATCGCTAAACCAGCTTACCTACGTTAGCTATTAGGAGCTGGGTAGCTAGCGTAGCTATTAAAGCAGCTAGCTCAGGCTTTGACTGCAAGCTGTATGTGGTTCACACTAACCGCAAAACAGATGAGCCCGTTACATTACTTTCATATTTATGAATCCCCATAAAGCAAACAGTCCATGTCAGATAGACTTACAATTAAAATTTATCCTCAAACGCGAAATTGGCCATGACTATTACGGCCTACACTCGCTGCCGGACAAAGAGGGATAGCCGGGCGAGATGGATACACGTAGAGCATAGGAAATGTGGGGGTGTATGCGTATTACAATGCTAATGCCACTTTATAAAGGTGTCGATTTGCGATTTATTCTAACCCAATACTGAAATGTTTACAATGTATAAGTAGTTTGTCAAGCACAAGCCATAGGGTTCGCCAGTAGTGCTTTACAATGCCATTGAATTATTTGTACACACCCCTGTAATGCTTCAAACTATGGACTCGGCGAGCTCAACTGTAAAGCACCATGGCTTGAATCACTGTGGATTCACGTGGAAGGCTGCTCAGACTGCACTGTTACTGGAGAGAAGGTCTATGCCTGTAATTAAAGCTGTTCTGTTACTGTTTTCAAGGATATGGTGTGAATTATGTGTGTAAAAGTACTGTACGTACAGTATGAACTGGACTGTTTAAACAACACAGTTGAAGAACATCTGCGATACAGAATTAACGCCCAGTTCTTAACCACCTAAAGTTTTAAACAGAGCAGCTGCTAGTTCAAGAAGCCGTCATTATATACCAGATTTCAAGAGCAATTGGCTTTAATGTATCTGAATATAGCTTTAGATTGAATATTGAGTGGATCTTGGAACTTAACAAGCATGCCAAACCAAGGGAATCAGTGGTTGGACAGAATGAGTCACTGCACAGAGCATGGGATGAAAACTCACCACAGCCAAGTCCTGCACATATATGATATTCTTACTGCTTGATAAGTAGCAGCTTTTTAGTTTATGTAGAAGAGGGTTCCAAAACAATTTGGTGTACACTTTCAAATGCACCATATTGAAGTTGTCGGCTGAAAATCAGAGAACTTTTGTCCAGCAAATACATCTTCTCTTCAGAGAGACATTATTAAAGAACTATGTCCTACAGGTCTGTTTTTCATCAGCAGCAACAGAAATAAGGGACCAGCAAGGAATTTTATGTGCTCAAGTGGGTGCAATGCCTTTTTTACAGTCTGCACTCGATTATCGTAAATGGTTTTGGAATAAGTGGCCCTCATGGAGTGTACAATTTGACAGACTTGTGTGGTCATCTGTTCACACCAATGTTCAGCATACTTGCCCTAGAATATAAAAAACTAAAAAAGTGAAACAGACAAAGGTTGTTGAAAATATTTGCTGTTGCCGTTTCATGCAAATAATGTAAAGTCACTTTGCATGGCAAATCACAGGTGGGCTGACTTTGAGCCTTGCTTAGAATTTTTAGTTTCACTATATTAGGGTACGTAAACAACATTAGCCTGGAGGTTATTTAAAACATCAAATACTGTCAACTAAGACGTTTTGGAGATCAGTTTGCGGCCCAACAGTAAATAAAGAGGATGTAATGAGAACTAGAATATTAATTAATTAATTCACTTTTTTATATGCTTATTTTAGCCAGGGTTGTGGGAGAGCCAGTGCCTAACCGGCAACAGAGGGCGCAAGGCAGGAACAACCCTAGTCAGGATGCCAACCCGTCAGAGGACACAGACACTCACATTCATTTTGGAAACTCTGATTACCCAACACACGTCTTTGGAATGTGGGAGGACAGCACTGCACAAGCCATGACAAAAGCTAGTGATAGCATTTTTAGGTTCCCCTTAGTTAGGGAGCAGGACCATATACAGGAACAGTTGGAGGTCAAGACGTAGCAACATGGTCCCTGTAATGCAGCATGTTCAAACCAGCAGCAGGTCCAGGCACAGCATTAGATCCAGGTACAGACAGATATAGGCACACCAGCAAGTCTAGACACAGCAACAAACAATAAATATATATAATTTATAAACGCTGCTTTTAACAGTGACATATTTAAAGCAATTACATGCACATTACAAACCTGTGAAACATTATGCAGTGCAAATCCTTAATTAAGAAAAGTCTTTATCCTGTTTATGTTGGTTAGTTTTGGTTTTCACAACAATAGCATGAATGCAGATTATTTAAGGGGGCTGTTGACTGAATCTAGTCCATATAGACCTCTTTAGACCATATAAGCTGCCTAGCAGGTAGCCACATTTTTAACTGTTTTAAATCAATAATAACATTTTAATTAGTAATAAAATTAGTTAGCAGCAATAAGTAAATATCTTAAATCCTAATAACTAAATGATGGAGGGAGTTACTGCACTCTAGTGGGGCCCGCCCAGGCATGGTGGGACTGGTTTCTGTTGCTGGAGTCCAGTAGAGTGATGCTAAGGTGGAGGAACTGGTCCCGGAAAAGAGCAAATGTAGTTACTTATGTGTTAGGAGCACAGAGTCTATTAACAGTCACTGATGCCAAGTGCAGCATGAAACTCCAGCAGCACTAACTATAGCAGCATAGCTAGAAGGGGAGGTACCAGAAGTTACACAGCCAAGAGGCAAGAGCCAAACTGAGCCATGCATTCCAGTCTAAATCTAACCAAAAGCCGGTGTAAATAAAAATGTTTTTAGCCTAGACTTAACAATTTGAAGAGTGTCTGAATCTCTAACTAAAGTGGGAAGTTAATTCCATAGCTGGGGGGCCAAGTATGAGAAAGCTTTTCCCCCTGCTGTTACTTTTTTAATTTTAGGAACTAAAAGAATTCCTGCACCCTGTGCATATAATTTTTAAACTTTGGACACTGTAAAGTTGCTTGAGACAATGCCCATTGTAAAATGTGCTGTATAAATAAATTTGCAAAAAAGCAATAAAAAGCAAATCGCTTAAAAAATAATATTGAAACCTTGCGCCTAAGCGACATCTACTGGCCGCTACTGGTCAAACTCCATCTGTCTTCTACTCCATAATAATTCATTTGGTAACTGTTTTAGAATGGGGACATTTTGTTACATTGTGTTATGAATAGACCAGTCCAACAAGAATTGTAATCACGGTCCTGTGGGATGTTCAGGGTTGTCTACAGAAAGAAACGTGGGGACGGAAGATATACCTACTTGAAGAAAATTAACTTAATTACATGAGAACTTATAGAACCAATTCAGAAAGAATTGGGGCAATATGGAAATTGCTAATTAAAAAATTAATACAGTGGTTCTAACATTTACTCAGATTTTTTATTTCATTTCATGCAACACAATCAAAACAAAGTTGGGATGGATTCATGTTGCCATTCCTTCTCTCAAAACATAACATTTTGGCACTGATAAGAAATAAGCAAACCTTTTCAAATCGTTCTTTGAGGAACTCTGGTCTTAAGTATTTGTTTGACCATCTGGAGATTGTCTGCCCATCTTTGCTTCTCAAAACTTCAGTCTTTCAGGGATTCTGCTTTTGTACCAAATCATGATTACAATCACTTGTTGATACCACCTGTTTTAAATCACATGATTAATCGTGTTCCTCAATGCTAGCCAAAAGGTTTTTTGTACATGTTGCAGACCTTACTGAATGGCTGAATATCTACAAATGATCTTAAGTTGACCAGACAAAACATTAAATATTTTCATAATTGTATTTGCGATTAAATTTGAATTTTCCATACTGCCCCACCTTTGTTCTGGTTTTGAGGAATAGTTTTATGCTGTCTGGTTATGGTGAAAGTTTTATTTATCTCAATTTATATTTATAGGGGGAACCTCGAACCTACTATAAAGCAGGTACCTGCCTTGCCTCAAAATGGCCAGTATCAATATCAACCTATAACCCCCCAAAAAACAGTGTTTATTACACCCATATAACTTCTAAATTACAGTTACACAACTAGACTATGATACCATAAGACAGTGGTTTTACTTTGGGGACCAGACTAGACTGAGGTATAGATGATTCTTACTAAGCTGATAAAGAGCTGTTGAATTATATGGATCAATATAACATTAACCAAAAATCAATTCACAAAGCTGTCATATATCCAGAATAAATTCCTTGTATAATGTAGAATATTAAGCCAAAATGTTACACGCATACACAATTTGCTTATTCCAGTACAATATGCATGATCATATTTGTTGGTATCAGACATGTAATCTGAACACCCTGGGAGAGATGAAGTGAGGAGTTCAGTGAACCCATAAGGTAACCCTGTGTTATGAAACATAGTGATGGAGGTCCTGTTAGAAAGTCAGAATCTGTATGGAAAACATACAGTCATGGCCAATAGAGTTAGCACCCCTGGATGTACTCTAAAAGGCACCATTTCTCCCTGAAAAATTTAGCAATTATACGTTTTGTTATATGCATGTTTATTTCCTTTATGTGCATTGGAATAATACAAAGAAAAATGAAAAATAAATGCAGAACAAATCAAACAATTATTGGCACCCTCAACTTAATATTTGCTTGCACACCCTTTGGAAAACATAACTGAAATCAATCATTTCCTATAACCATCAACAAGCGTCTTACAACACTCAACTGTAATTTTGGGCCCCTCTTCTTTTGCAAACTGCTCTAGGTCTCTTATATTTGAAAAATGCCTTCTCCCAACAGCATTTTAAAAATCTCACTTTAATGAGATTTAGATCCGGACTCATTGCTGGCCAATTACAACTTTTTACTTTTTTTTTGTATATATTAAGTAATTTTTAAGTATGTTTGGGGGTTATTGTCCTGCTGGAAGACCCATGACCGAGGATGCAAACTCAGCCTGCTGACACAAATTTGAAAAGGTGCCAATAATGTTGTCTGGCCAGTTTTTGGAGTTTAGCAGCACCTCTACATCATGAGTGTCACTACTTAGACGAAAGGAAAACATTTTCTATGAAAACCACCAGCCCCAAACATATTTCGGACGATTTTTTTGCTGTACAGAATTAAGTTGGGGTCCCTCTCGTGGATGTAAGGTTACACTGCACCCTTTCGATTCATGAAACATTCAAATAGGAGGGAAACTAGAAACGCTATAACATTTATAACAACGTGACTCTGCTGATACATTTTTAATAGGTATTCATGTGCAAATAAATGTCAAATGTTTGACTTAATATGTATATAACAGTCATAGAGCATCATTAATGAAAGACAGTATGTTTGTCTGTAGGTAGAGCAGAACACAAAAAAATACATTTTCAGATTAACAAAGTAGGTTATTATATTATATACAATTATATTAAAATAAATATTTTAAGTTGAGCATGACCCTTATCCCTCAGCTATTTTAATTTATATTTATTAAAAATGTATTCCACCTCATTAGTAAGCCTGCTGAAATAATCCCAAATTATACATGGAAATCCAAATATTTAAAGATTATAATTGATATTTAAATTGATATAGGGATATATATATATATCCATATAAATGGATAGTTTATAGAACAGTTTTATAACACCATAATTTTCATTTTAACAATAAGTTTTGGGTTTTGGCAAATCCCATGTATTTGTGCTTACAAGAGGGTCACAAGCACAACAAAGCACTGTTCATCCTGTCAGTCAGGTCATGAGCCCTAATCATTAGTTATGAATTATCCTGATGATGTTACTCTGGTGTGTCTATCCAAGTCAGTCATAATTAACTATTTCGGCATACTCAAACACTCATTAGTGTCATTATCCCATGTTAGACCTGGGATTGAATAGCCGTCTGTACTATCATGGGGTCAGATTAAATGTTAACGTAGCAGTGCCGTGATGGCCAGGTTACAGTTAAAGGTTAGGGGAAAAGGTGGAGAAGTCATGAGCTTAATGACTCTTTGGAGATCGGATGTACACTGCATCAAAGGTTGCTGCCAAGGTTAGATATGCAACAATATGCGATAGCCATAGAACACACACACACACGTGCACACCAGTTAGAGATGGTAAAGCGACGGCCATCGGATCACTTCACTGGTATTAGAGACACTTAAGGTGAATAGGAAAAGGAGGAACTGACACCATGTCTCACTCTTTCACACCATAAACAGCCCCCTCTCTCTTTACCTTTTGCTCTCCATCATTGTGATAGCTAAATAAGATAAGCAGTATCATGTGACTCCTTTGTTATGATACATCTCAGGTATTAGTAAGAGAGAGTACGAGATATACAGATAGAGAGAGAGAGAGAGAGAGAGAGAGAGAGAGAAAAATAGAGAAAGAGAGAGAAAGAGAGGGTGAGAGGTTTTCCCCAAATTTCCAGCCCAGCTTGCTATGAAACCAGATCCTGGACCATTACCTACAGCACGCTGCAATTTGCTCTCAGTCCATTGTGGAGATCCAGCTTCAAGTCCCAGCAATTGCTTCCAGCAGGGTCAGCCACAGACATGGCTCACCACGTCTGAGGGAAGGTAGGCTGGACAATTGGGATCATCCCCTTATGGTGCACTAGTTACCCCTGCCAGACCCCACAGAGCACTACAGGTGGACATCTTAATGTAACCTTAAATTAAAAAAACGAATATGTGCTTGAATTCAGGATTTAGTTTTTAACAAAACCACCAAATTCATTTACGCTGAGCAACCATGTGATTGTGAATAGTGGACAACATAAATCCATTAATTAAAATACAACCCTAATTACAATGAAGTTGGGACGTTGTAAAACATAAATAAAAACAGAATACAATGATTTGCAAATCCCTTTAGACTCATATTCAATTGAATACACTACAAAGACAATATATTTCATGTTCAAATGAATGAACTTTTTTAAATATTCCAAAAGAGTTGGAGCAGGGGCAAAGAAAGACTAAGAAAGTTAAGGAATATTTAAAAAAACACCTGTGTGAAACATTCCACAGGTGAGTTTCATGATTGGGCATAAAGGGAGCTTCCCCGAAAGGCTCAGTTGTTCACAAGTAAGGTTGGGGTGAGGATTCATCACTTTGTGAACAAGTGCATGAGCAAAAAGTCCAACAGTTTAAAAACAATGTTTCTCATCTTACAATTAGAAGGCATTTAAGGATTTTAAAATTTACAGTCCATAATATTATCAAAAGATTCAGAGAATCTGGGAAAATCTCTGCAAGTAAGCGGCAAGTCAGAAAGCCAACATTAAGTACCCTTGACCTTCGATCCCTCAGGTGGCAGTGCATTAAAAACCGACATCATTCTGTAATGGATATTGCCACTTGGGCTCAGGAACACTACAGAAAACCATTGTCAGTGAACACAGTTAATTGCTCCATCTACACGTGCAAGTTACAACTCTACCATGTGAAGTGAAAGCCATATTTCAACAACACTCATAAATACCGCCGGTCTCTCTGGGCTTGAGCTCATCTGAGATGGATTGACACAAAGTGGAAAAGTGTCCTGTGATCCTTCAAGTTCACAGTTTCGGGCATCAAACCAGTTGTTCTTAACTAATTTTGGGGTGCTGAGATTGAAATTGATGCTAAAATTTTAAAATT
>JAUZSV010205651.1:0-12707 GCA_034780495.1 Parotocinclus cesarpintoi
GGAACCAGCACCAGAACATCAGCTCTGAGAGAAAAGAGAAAATGTAGTTAGTGATGGGTTAGGAGCACAGAGTCTATCATCCATTACTGTTGTCTTGTGCAGCATGAGAACTCCGGCAATAAATTAATTGTACTTAGACTTAATTCACATTATATCTGCATCTACATCACCTGGGCACTCTGATCAAGCTACCAAATACTGCTATAGAAGCTGTTAGTTATGATTTGTATGATTTATGATCTTATACGGCATATAAATGTTCTGTAAAGTCTGTTTATATTCTCATAAGGATACAAGACTTAGAAAATATATGTATATAAAATATAGAATTATATATTTATATATGGTAATTATACCATTACTATGACAATGGTATATCTGATCTAATGGTAACCATCACATAACAACAATACCTCTCAAGTGATGAGGTTTTTACTAACTAGTATTAGCAGTTCTGTGTTTTTGGGTAGCAAGGTGACAATTTATCAACAATTATTTGATTGACTTTCAGTTTTAATGCAGTTATTTGTGTTTTTAGTTCATCCTGATCTTCACAGTGATCCAGTACAAGCCTATCACCTACAATGACTACGTCTACCCAAACTGGTCTCTTGTTATTGGCTTCTGCATGGCTCTGTCCTCAGTCATCTGCATTCCCATCTACGCTCTGTTCAAGATTGCAATGTCTAATGGCTCCACATTTTTAGAGGTGAGACATTGTGTGTTTGAGTGAGTGAATGGTTTCATTTGGTGGAGAAACAATGGATTTGTATTTAAGATCGGTTATTTAAAAAGGTAGAGTACTCCTAGTGTAAATGTTAGTCCCATTCAATAAAGCTGCCACTACACATTTTTGTAGCTGTGCTAATGAAGGTTATGAGTACAAAAAGTAATTTTAAGAATTGTTTTAAGAATTAAGGATTACACTACCTTCACTTAAGTACAAATATTTTGAAGTGTTGTCATAAAATGACAACTAATATAAGTGAATTCTGCTAATAGTAAGAGTGAGGATCAACAATATTAATATTAGTGTATAGGTGGACTTACAAACTGTTAAAGCAGACAATCATATGTGACATTCAAAATGGAAAAAAAGCTGCATTCAATTACAGGTGAGCGCCATTTAATGTCCGCATTATGTTTTTCTAAACTAATCCAGATGCTAAAACAGACCTTAACAGTATCACATAGTACCAGTTTAGATACCTTTATTTTAAACAATATCATTAATTACAACATAATGTGAAAATATTTAGTATAGCAATGTACTGTATAAAAAAATAAAAACTATTATCTATTATCTTAGTATATTTAGTATATACCATGTGAACAACATACTCTGATCTAGAAATCAGATGACTGTGATAAAGAGAGCTGGAAATGTATTCCATTCATATGACTTCTGTATACCAATTTCAAGTATAACTAACATTATTTCCATGTCTGCTTATTTCAAAGACATTACTTTATTTGTTTTGTTTTTCCATTGACTTGTGGAGTTTTTCTCACTGGACCTTGCAACCCCCGCATTTTAACACACCACTGAATTAAAGGCTGCAAAATTATATCAAAGTGACTCTGAAACACAGTACACCCTTAAGAAAATGATGAATTTGCTTGTTTAATATTAAGGTTTGAAGTTTACATCACATATTTCTGTAAAATTATTGGCTGGTTCCAAAGTAGAATTCCAATTATTGCCTTAGTAAGGTGAAAGCCAGAGGTTTCCTGTTATTAGTCTAGTTCATGTATACTCATAAATCAGTCCATTATTCAGATTATTAACTACATAAAACTAAGTGATAAAAGCAAGTGAGACAAATGAGACGTACAATCTTAGAGCTGTGGCACCTTTACCAAGAGGTCTTGGAAATACAGTCAATACATTCATTCCCCACTAATACAGCATTGCTGGAGACAACTAAAACAGTTCTGCACCAAAAGCTATGGTGTATGTGTGTGCATGTATGTATTATATGGTACGGTCCAGATATAATGTCTTCTAAGGTCTTTTAGCACAATCCCTATGCTTGCATGACTGTCTATTTAATGAGGTTTCAAAGAAAGGATGAACAAGAGTTAAAAACATGCAGTGCTGTAATTTTACTGCTGTTGATGCAATAGTACATATATACATATACATATACACACGCACACACACAATGCAGTGGACTTAGAGGCATGACATGTTTACCGTGATGTCACCATGGAGGAGTGGAAGAGGATTCCAGTGGAATTCTGTGAAGCTCTAGTGGTCTCGATGCCCAAGAAAATTAAGGCAAAATTAAGGCTGGAAAATAATGGTGACCACGCAAAATATTGACCATCTGGGCACAATTTTCACTTAGGGGTGTACTCACTAATGACTGTATGTTATTGTTTTGAGAGCACAGCAAATATACTCTGTTATACAAACTGTAGACCGACTACTTAACATCGTATCAAAGTGACATATCTTTATTGTTGTCCCATGAAAATATATAATATAGTTACAAAAATGTGAGGGGTGTACTCACTGTTGTGAAATAATTAATTAGCATGGCAGAGTAATGGCCACTTTAGTGTTAAATAACTAAATATACTGTATGTAGTCTTTAACTGGTTTATTTTAATGCACAGTTCACTTTAGAATAAAAGAGTGTGAGAGAGTATTATTATTTATATATTATTGTCATATATTTATGGCTAGTAAAAAAAAAATATTCAGAGAACAGTTTATGCCGAATGTGCATTTATGTGTATGATCAGATTCCCATCATACTGTTGAAATGGTCAATCTGACCGACCCAAAACAGATTTTAATTGCTTATCAAATACTTCTAACCTTTCCATATCATTGCAGCGCTTGAAGAACTCAGTAAGGCCACATCCTAGCTGGGGTCCAGCACTACAGGAGCACCGCAAGGGCCGTTACGCTATGCCTGGGCCTGAATCTATGGAAGTGCGTGTGCTAAAAGATGAGCTGAAAGAGGAGGAGAGGAAGGAGAAAGATAAAGATCCAGATAAAGAAAAGAAGGATGACGTGGCACTGACCACAAAGGGCAGCAATGGCTCCACACTCAACCCGACACCCAACGCATAGGTGCCAGGCCCCACACGCTGAACCTTTACATATTGTAAGGGCTTTATTTCTCCTAACCTCTAGAGAAAATTGGTTCTCATCCAAAACCCATACTTTCTTTTTTTAATTTAATAATGCTGTTTGTACAAAAATGTTTGTACAAGAAATGTTCATATGCATACACAGTAAATATTTTGTGAATCCCTACAGTGTGTATATATAGTGCATCGTGGGATATATCGGTTTCTTTTAACTTCTGTCTAAAATAATCTGGAAATGTGATTACTGTTGCTGCAGGAGTAGGCTTCAACTTCGTGTGTGTACAGAGGTGACAGTGCCGGTCGGGTTAAAAGCTGAAGACCAAATGTCCCAGCAGATCCCAGCACCATGAAATGTCTGTGTTTCTGTGCTTTTTACGCACTGCCATGTATACAGCATCCAAACAACGGTTGGTGATTTGAACAGCTGACCTTGCTTAACAGAATTACGCAATACTTTGTTTTTTTTAATTAATCATCAGTATAAACTTATGCAGGAGACAGCACATAAAGGATATGTTTTAAAGCACATTAATTCCCAAACCCATTCTCAGGGGTTGTGCACAATTTGCATTTATGTTAAATCCAGCAGCTTGTGAGCATGCTGACAATAGCTTTTTAACTTGATAGAGGATACATTTACTCTAACCAGTCTTCCATTTGAAACCTGATATGCACATGGTGCATAAAGGCACATTTGAGTTATGGCAGGGTTTCCACTGTCATAGCCTAAGTACTGTAGTGCGCACACACACACACACATAGATCCTCATGAGGAAGAAGTGACCATACATAAAGCACATACAGTTTGGATTTTAGTGTCACACCGGTACAGCTATGATATGCTGAGATATAGTAAGGTGGTCGAGTGAAATGAAAGTGTCTGATGTTCAAGATAAACTTCTGATTAAGGTAAAATCATTAATGAGATTACTGAGTTATGTAGACAGTGTAATATTCGATATATAACATTATATTTGTTTTGGTATAATATGCTAGAAAATTATGCTGGATGGTCACTACTAACTTTTTCTTAATGTTTACAATTCCTTCTTTACAACATAATTCCTTTTGAGCCAGAATTATACATGCATTTCTGTGGAAGGTCTCCCTTAAGTGTATTGTCATGATGACATGCAGACGTGGATCCTGGTAACACTGAGAATATTGCTGGACAATGCTGGAGGATAGCAGGGGTCTAGCACAGTAGCTGCTACTTAATGAAATTGGGGACTCATGGGGTTAAGTTACTGTATTTGGGGTTGAGTTACTGAGTTTTTGAAGGTTATTAACAGCACATTGTTATATGTCACATTTGTTATTGCAAACATTGTAGGATATTGCTGTCTTTCTCCCTTAGTATTATAGAATGAAGGTACAATCTAACTAACAGCAACAGTTAGTCGAATTAGTGGGCTGTATCACTTGCTCATTAGGGCAGAAAATAAGCACAGGTGTAACTATATGCAAACATGCTTTTATTATGTATTTGACTTGAGCAACATATTCATTGTTAGGCATGTGATGATAGAAAATGCTGCAATAACTGACATACATTACTGTGCAAAAGTCTTTAGATTAGAAATGCTGTTGTTTTAGCAATGATATGATGAACATCTATATTTATCTTCCAATCTCTTTATTAGAATACAACCACAAACTACATAACATTTGTTCAGCATATGTTTATACATGGTTATTAGACCATTGCTAAAACAACAAATCATTTGGTAGCCTAAGACTTTTGTACAGTACTGTGCAAACAAACCCCTGATCCAGAACCACTTGTATTGAGAATTTCAAGATTAAGGGACTTGTTAAAGAACCTGTCAATAATAGCTAGGTAAAGCCAGCACTCTGAAGCTTTCAGTTGGCAGCCCAGAGCATTAACCACTGTGTCACCACCTCCCCAATACCTCTGTAGTTTATTTTGTCCTTTGCAATTTGTCCCTGTTTACACCAGTTTTTTTGTAAAAGTAGGATCAGGATTTAAACTGGGCTAATCATTGCAGCTATCAGCACATGCTTAATCTTGGTTCAGGTTAATGCCTGTAAAACATCAGTCATGGTGTACAAATGCACAAGGTTCATAGTCAGTAATAGCACACAAACTTTTATCTTCATCACTGTGTTATCCTGTTATAATATTGGTGTTAAGCTTAATGCTGATGCGTCCTGATCCTGTCCTTCACCTATACTGCTTCCTGTCCATCACTACTGTACAGAAATTGAACAAATGTGCATGTTTTTATTTTATCAGACTGGGGAACAGGTTACTAGGGGTTCTTTTGAATAGCAAAATTGATTATTTTTTTTACTGTTCTTGTAGTTGGCGTTTGTGTTATGTGTAGTGATAACTGTAGTAAAAGTCTATATATATTTGAGTAATGACAATAATGCTGTCACTTTTAGGTCATATGTAACTAGCAAAATTGTCTTAACAGGCTACCTTTGTAATAGTCATTTTTGTTCTTTTGTGATTTTTAAATCAAGTATTTTTCTGTATATATGCAGCATCAATTGTTAAGCTCTAATCAAGATAGTATAAACACATTAAACTAACACGATGGACTGAGAAGGAATGGTGGTAATGGTGCTCAGTGCTGGCACTGTTAATAAAGAATGATGTTTCATGCTGATTACACAGAACAAAAGCAGTTTTGTAAATTCAGTCTTGTTCCATGTGGCATGCTGTAGTGTCCTTTGTGAAAAACTGGAATATATCTACATCCTTGTCTATACACCTTACAGAAGGTGTATCCCAAAAGCCTGTGTTTAATTTTAAGAGTTCCTATAGAAAGTGTTACTTGAGAAAAAAAAAACAACTTTGCGACATATACGCTATGTAGAACAGTAGCTTAAATGAGAACGTATGTTTTGTTTTATTGTAGCCCACTCAGTAGCTATCTAATGCTAATAATAGCTAGAAGGCTAAAATTAGTGGCTGGTAAGGTAACATTCTGCTTAGGTCAGTCTCTTTACCTGTCAAATGATACAAGAATGCTGGTTTATTTGTAGATTTTACATACATCAAGTCCAATACAAAGTTTTAAAAGACCAGCTTGGTTTATATGTTAACTGCTGAATATAGCAACAATTCTTAGCAGAATTATAATAAGACAATTTCCACTGTGATTAAAGAACCGCTGAAAAGTCAGATTTTTTTTTGGTCAACTCTCAAAAACATAAAGTTACATGTATTGGGATAAGTGGCTTCTAATTACCTAGGCATATTGCTGCCATGCTGAATAAAAATAAACCCTTTAGCACGTCACTATTATGGGAAAGTTTTAATGACATCATTTTGTCATAATTTCAAGAAAATATCTCGTTATAACTTATTGTCACTGAGCAACATAGATCTCATAGAGCTATTTTCATTAGTTTTCACGTACTGCCAAGGATTCTCAAATCTCATACAAAGGTTAAAATTGGTCGAAGTACCAGTAATAATACAAAGCACAGCTCACAAGCAAAAATTGCAGCAGCTTCCAATGTGAATACATTCATTAGTTAGCTTGATACTTCAGTGAAATTACTTGATTATCATATAATTTAAGCGACATACTTTTCACGTTAAAACAGGGTGCTGTCTCATACTTTTTATTACATACTTTCTCATAATAAGTTGCTGAATGGGTATTTTTTATTATGTGTGGCAGAAATATGACTAATAAGCTGTAGATGTTACTCAGTAACACATACAACATCTCCGTTGGCATGTTTACATTTTGTGTTACTGATTTAACTGATAACAAACTGGAAACAAACCCTAAAATTCCCAGGTCATACTTTCCTTGGATACTGCAGCAATGTATTGTCCATCTTTTCCCGAGCTACTCATTCATGTGCTATTAATTTACACTTAACACTAAGCTGATGTTTTGTGGATCTGCATAATATTGAATGGAGAAGCTACTTTTTTCACAATCACAACATTGTGTAACTAAACTGTGAAACTGACCTGTTCACCTGTATGCATTGTCGGAAAGAACTGTTATTTCTGGACGGATTGCAGCTTCACATTTTTTACCCCACTTTACAATTGTCACTTTCATGACATTGCAAAGCAACAGCCCCATCACTTCATTGCACCGACTCAATTTCTGCTGTAAAAATAATAGCTTCAAAAGTGTGTTCACACCTGCACATCAATTTATCCACTATGTGCTGGTGAAAATAGTGGCCAGGAAGAGTAAAGCAAAAGGAAACAAGCTCAGAATTTTCAAAAATATCTAACCGTGTCTTTGATCCTTAGACCCAAAATGCATCAATATTGTCTTTGTCACACCAGCTGTGTATCTTAAATTGTTCAAATGATAAAATAAAGTTTATTTTAAAAATCAGCTCTTGTGTCCCATTTTTACTTTTGGGCTCTGTTCCATTGTAAGAATAATACATCCCAATAATTCTCACCAGTAAAATTCAACATCAGCTTAACACTTTCGGTTTCCTATAAATATACAGTTATTTAGGTGGCACTCAGCAGGTCTCCTGTCTGATTAAATACCAAGCGCCTGCCCACCCTCAGCCCCCTGCTTCTTGCTTTCTGGCCTGTTGGAGGGGCAGGTATCAGTGGTGCCTGGAGGATTACAGCACGCTTACTGTTGGTTTTGGAAGCTGCGAGTTGTGCAAATGTATTTTCTTCTTTACAATTCTGCTGTACAGTGACAGGTTCAGTTCTACCTTGTGACACTATGGTCGTGTGTAGGTTCTGTTTATACAAATCTGGTTCCTGACAAAGATAAGGAGTTAGATACGATGCTATTGATTGGGATTGGGATTGGAGATGAATATTCCTATGCTTGCATGAGATAGCAGGCCTACTCTCAGGAGAAACATCTGTTTTTGGTGAGACTGGTGACATCCTCTCTGAGTGGTTTGCAGTCAACCGTTTTTCCCTAAAAAAATTATACTGTATTAGTAAAAATTACATTTTTTAATTCCTCAAACTTATATTAAGCCATATAGTGATGATTAAACTATAAGACTAGCTATAAATAGTGTTGTAGTCAAAACTGAGACCAGGTTAAGCTTTTTCTTAAAAAAAATGTAACTAGTTTGCAATTCACTTTCATTATCATTACTATCCATTACATTTACATTAAATAATTTATACATACAAATTATATTTCATGACATTGTAAAATTTATCAATAAATAATACATAGCCTAAAATTATTATCGAATATTATATTTATATTGTATTTCAGTCTTTCGTTTAAAAACAAATTATTCAAAACTATACTAACTAAGAAAAGCAAGCGACAAAAACGCAATCATTACGTCATATTATTCAAAGTAAGAAGAACACTAAACAAGAAGAACAGTAACTTGTCTCTTCCTGTTAGCCAATCTAAATGCAGATTTTATTTTGGCATGTAGAGACAGGAGTACTACAATACTAGATATAAGCTCAAGTATCTGACAGATCTCCTAAATATTATAACAAAAATCAGACCTGCTGGGAATGTGAGAGCGACAGTCTTTCAGCTCATCTGTACATGTGGCATCAGTCATCAAATTCTGGACTTGGATGTCTCGCTGGATCATTCGCCGTTCTTCTTTCAGCTCTATAAGGAAATAAGAATTGATGTTCCAAAAATCTGCCTTTAGTTTTAGTCTTCTGATTCCCCTCTACAACTTAAAATTCCACAATATCATCCAATTAGCCCTGAAATAATGTCCAATCCAGTTAGGAGGATCCCTTCTGTGTTATCGCTCTTGGAAGGCATTTAATAGTCAAGCAATCTGCAGAGTCCGTTTCTGTCTTGTTATAGATTAACACTAACAATATCTATAGAGACTGGAAGTCTGACTGCTGAGCAAGCTCACAGTTTTTTAGCATTTAAAATTGTAATTTAAAATACAATTTAAATAGCTGACCTGAATACAGTCATCAGAATATCTGGATATAAGATGGTAGAGAAAATCTCTGAGGCAATCAAAATATACAATAATTAGGTAGGCATTTACATTCTGTGTTCCAGAGACCATTTCATTGTCTTTGAGATAACTATTTTACAACCACCCACACATGCACAAACCAAAATATAATCTTAGTGGTTCAAAGCAGCACTTTATTATCATACCACGCATAATTTAATAATAAAGTCATAAATGTCATTTCTGTGCTTTTCCACATTCCAAGAGCAAAGGGTTCCACCTACCCACCTACTATGAACGAGAGCTTAATGTGCCTGGGCCTTACAGACATTTTCCAAAATCTAGTAGAGAGCTGTTCACAAACTTGTGCATTAACAGTCCATTTTGCCATGTATACCAGGGGGATTAGTACTCTGGGGTTGGCTTTGAACATTAGTAAGTTCAGTGAAGGAAACTTGGAAAATTAACCACGATACACTTATCATCATTACATGATGCTTGGGAAGGGGAGTGCCCCCTTGATTGACCTATATATCATTTTAAACTGTGATAATTAATAACACTAAATTATAATAATAATGAAAATAAATTAATAAATTGTGGTGTGGTTATGCAACAATTATTTAGTACATTTTAATTAATTAGTTGTGTGAATACAGTAGATGTCTTTAAAACATATCAATTTTATAATGGCTTAGCCAATCACGGGCACCAGTAATACACCACCCAAAACACACACACACACACACACACACACACACACACACACACACACACACACACACACACACACACACACACACACACACTGGCAGCACCCTATAAAACACAAAACATTTTCCTGCACAATTTATTTTGTGATCGTGTTAATCTGTATTCATGTCCATAAATATGAATATTATTTTGAGTTATGGGTTAAAATTCGCTTATATTTTTATTTTCAATACCCTTTTAAATGTTTTATATGTGAAAGCAAAACTTAAATAAAAAAAGAAAGAAATATTCATATTACTTGTTCTGATTCTAAAATACAATTTCATATTTTTCATTCTTTCATAATTATATTTTATTAACTTTATAGTCTAAATTCATCATCTTTAATTGGTCTCCAATGATCTATATCATAAACATAATTTTTCCAACTTTAATTGGTGTCCAATTATCTATATCATAAGGATAATTTTTCCCAGAAATATTACGCAGTGTAAAGCAAGAAAAATCTAAGTTTTCATCTCTTAGTCTCTCATTAAGTAAATTTATGTTAATGGCTTGTACTGGTCCCTGGGTTATTAGACAGAACAACTGGAAGCTACAGGGAGCAGTCAAATGTAATGACCCCATATTCACAGCTACAGTCATTAAGCTAATTAGGTTGATCTAAGATTTTCAAAATAACTATCGAGGTGGAATCGATATGAAAGGTTATTAAAAACCCAAATCAGGAAAACCTATCAAGGCATGGAAAATTCCAATAAAAAAACCTGCAAATTACATTTACCACAATGTTGATTTCATTGCAGCCTGCATGTCAAGATATGTCATGTTTTTCTCTAGTCAAATTTATTTGTTCATAAACATCCATTTTACCATTTCAGACCTGCAACAAATTCCCAAAAAAATTGACAAGGAAGCTATTTAGAATTAGTAATGAATTAAAAAAAAAAACCCTAAAAGATGTTGTGATTTTAAATCAGGTCTTTGTAATAATGACTTGGTCTTAAGACAGCTCCCAGGAAAGGCTAAGTCTTTGATGAGCAAAGTTTGTCAAGAACTGCATGAGAAAAATACTGAAATGTTTAAAAACAATGTACCACAAAAAAGAATGGAAGGGATTTCTTTCTACTTTCTTTCTAATTTGGCTTGTTTTGCATTGTGTTGTTGAATAATGCAAATAAGATGAAAAAGATAATGTCTTGAAGGTAGCATATTTCCCACTAAAATCGCAATGTACTTTTGTGCATTAATAGGACTTGTTACTTTAATCTCCAGTCCAGTTAAGGTTTTTTTGTGTAATTAAAAATTAAGTGGTATTTGCTAATGGAATAGTGCTTGACAAAGGTTTCCAAAGTAAGCCCATGTGGTAATATCAGGTATTGCTATGTTTTGGTTCTTGATGAAGTGCAGTCTGACGGATCAAAGATCACTGGTCTTCAGTTTAGGCTTGTGCCCTTTATGGACTGAAGTTGCTCAAAAGCTTTTGAATCGTTAATTGATATAATGCACTGTAGTGGGAGAAAAATGCAAATCCCTAATAATCATTGAGGAACATTGTTTTGAACTTTCTCATGTATTTGTTGACAAACTTGAGATTCTCTGGCTATCTGTCCTCATCAAAAATGTAGCCTTTCATGGATACTGTTTTTGCACCAAATCATAATAGACCTTAATAACCTGTTGACATCACCTGTTTTAATTTACATCATAATTTAGTTTTTGTTAATAAATTACTACCTCTAAATTCTTCACATCCCAACATTTTTTTCAAGTGCCAGAAGCCCATTTGCGAAAACAGAATGAACAATCTCAGGTTCATACAGTCTGCAATGAAATAAAAGGCAAATGTAAGGGACACTTTGTATTTTACTTCACTTTGTAATACATCTCAACTTTTTCTTATTTGGGGATGTAAAAGAAAGGAATAGTGGAACTGACCTGTTAGTGTGGGCTCCATGAAGTTGGCTTTATTGTGCATCTGATATTCCAACTCCATACTCTCCTAAGACACACATCAAATTATACTATGCTGAGTGTGTGAAATAGATAATGAAAAAAATCTGTATAAGTTACTTTCCTACGAATGCTGAAGTGTTTTGAGATTGATTCATGGGTTGTCCACACTCATGCCATATTGGTAGAAGTGCTTTGCTTATCGTGCGTATGTTGGATATACTGGGTTAGAATCACTTCACTACCGTCTTGACATGTATCATTACCAGCGGGTTAAGCATTCCAATATTTACAACTAAACTTGCCCAGGCTTTATTATATCAACGTTACTAAAGCGCTCGCATTACTTGTATCATGTAATGAAAGCTCTTGTATTATTCAAACTATGAATTTAGCTTCAGAGATGCTACAAGTTTTTCAGTGGGTCTTTAGAACAAATGATTTTACATATCAGTTATATTTACCCGATTCTTTATCAGAGTTTGTTTCAGGAACCATTAGATTCGGACGGGGTTAAGAAATCTAAGTGGAAGTTGGGTTACTTGTAAGATATTTGTTTCTTAATGTACTTTAGGCATTCCAGTAGATGATCTCAGTAAGCCTTTATTACTCTGATAAGGACATATTGTTGTTTGTCAACTTTTTTTTTTTTATAGCACATCATATGTTAATGAATTTGTACGTTGGGGCCTTTTTGAGGGGACTATAGAAATCATCCTTCCAAACAGCGAGGTACAATTCACGTGAAAGCTGAGCAAGCAACGGGAGGGAAACTTGCTGGCGTTAAGTAACGTGTACGGATGTTTGATGTTCAGGTTACCACAGCGCTTGGGTGGAATGACGTAAGATTTTAGAATATATTTTTTTCCAGTCTGTCTGACGCTTCTCATCCTTCACTAACTTCTCTCTAAGCAATTCTTTCGTCGCTCGGAATGTTATGATCCCTACATTACCAAAACTGATGATGTTGGTAACAAACAAATGATAGAGTCTGAATTGAGCGTATTGCTAGAGTGTGCAACTATTTTTAGCCTAGAGATAAGATATTGTTC
>JAUZSV010205754.1:0-12707 GCA_034780495.1 Parotocinclus cesarpintoi
AGGTGGTTCTACAAAGTATTAAGCAAAGGCTGTGAATACTTATGTAAATATGATTTCTTTGTTTTTTATTTTTAATAAATTTTCAGAACTTTCAAGAAAACTTTTTTCACATGACCATAATTGGGTATTTTGTGTAGAATTTTCAGGAAAGATATTAATTTAATACAATTTGGAATAAGGCTGTAACATAATAAAATGTGGAAAGTGAAGTGAAGCGCTGTGAATACTTTCCGGATGCACTATACATTTATGAATTGGTAATAATCAAAAGCCATTGTATATTAACAAATGTTATGAAAGGCCTTGTAAACCACAGACAGACATTTTTGGTCTTTAATAGACATGTCCCATTTTTTAAATCTCATTTGTTTTTAATACTTTCTGGCTACTGACCTTCTATTTCTTATTTTATATTTCCCTGATCCTCCCTCTTTCAGCTTTTGCACAGGCTCCAGCCACCTGGATGCTGATAAAGCTATCATGCCTACCCCTTGCATCTGCTCCCATTTATTCCACTGATAAACGGTGAATTGGGACTGGGCAGAGATGAGGCTGCTTGGATCCAGCTCTGCAACAAATTAATGACCATCAGTCTGGAATAATGGTGATAAAACCTTTAAAGCTCGATGAGGGAGGAAGGAAAGCCAGATTACCTTTTGTGTCACTTTCCTAATGTTCATTTCCGAATGCCATTTTCAGACAAAGATAATTAAACAGTTACATTTTGTTATCCAGTAAGCTAGTTCTTGAGAATCCTTGAGAATTTTTTATAAGGATTTAGAGAGTTGAGGGATCACCAGGATCATACAGAGGAGGTAAATTTTGGCAAAAAGAGGCTTTTGCCTGTGTTTTGTCTGTTCTCAATATTGGAAGTGCTATTGTTTTTTCTGCCTTATTATCCATCGAGATGGTTGTACGTAAAATTATATGTACTAACTGTTATATAGTTCTGCTATAGGCTCCATCCCTAATGCCAGTCAGCTGTGCATAGCTTCTCTGCCCCCAAATAAACCCACAGCCTGCATGCTGTAATTTCTTTGCTGCTTCCTCTCATTGTTTCCCAGTGATCACTGTTTTTCCTTGATAACTACAGAGTCGCCCGGTCTGGGGATTTACAGCAAATCCCTATCTTGGCTTCAGCATTCCTGACAATTCTTCATCAGAATGTATGTGGCTTCCTAATGCTCGTCATACTCAGAGGGAACAAAGTACATGTGTCTTAAACGGACATGTGAATGAATAAGCCTTGAATTAGTAGTGATCAGTATTCACAGAATAAAAATGACTGGAATCACAGTGTTGGCATGTTTTCACTGTTATTCTTTATGTTGGCAATAAAGCAAATAACAAAAGTTATTTAAAGAAAGCAAAAGCATAGTACTGGGTGTCCTGTGCAGTACCCCTGGTCTTCTGTGTGCATCAGACCAGCTTCGACCCAAGAACCTCTGAGACTCAGAAGCTGTCTGGAGAGATTTCACCAAAACCCGGGACTGGAATGGATTGTTTATATTTGATTTACATTGACATAATTTAGCAGACGCCCTTGTCCAAAACGACTTACAATTTTGTACAGTCTTACAATCCAAGCAATCGTGGGTTAAGGGCCTTGCTCAGGGACGCAACTGTGGTAGCATGGCAGAGGTGAGATTTGAACCCTGGACCTTCTGATCCATATGTCTCTTTCTTTTGTCTTCTTTTTGTACTATTGCGTTTGATACTTTTGCCAACATCTGCTCATTCTGTCATTGCTTCTTTACATTTGTGCTCAGGAATGCAGATGCTGATTTATACATAGCTTTTGGTTGTTCTTTTGGGTTGTGTGTGGTGATGGGCATTCTTGGCTATGTTTTCCCCTTTCTTTATCCTCTTTCTGTTCTGGCATTCTAACCATAGACTGCAATTTAACAACCCTTACTGGTTTCTTCCTCACCGAGGGGCTTCAGTGAGAGTCTTTCTCAGATTGGGGTTAAGGTCTGAGATCTTATAAAACACAGTAATGGGTCATCAGGAAAGGTGTCTCAACTGTCTCTCCATTAAATTTGATTGCTCTGCAGATATATTTAATAAAGCGGTTTTGATAGTTAAGTATTACCAATAATGATGGACGGTGGCTGGTTGTTGACAGGAAGCACAGTTATGTTAAGGTCATAAACAGGAAGTGTGCCATGCAAGGGGATGGGTGGTGGAATGGCATCTTCTTGGCAGCAGCCATCCGTTGTCCCAGCCTCCCCATCAGATACTATGAGAGTAACAATGTCCAGCATGGGGTCTGGACCAATTTCACCTCCTACACACATAGAAAGACAATGAAATGCAATTCGGGGGACTATTTCTACACCAATTCACTAATTCTAAGTATAAATACACTCCAGCTTATACTTACTATAGCATATCATATTAACATGTACGTCATGCTCTAAGTTAATTGTATGATAATGTCACCACCAGACCCTCTTCTTACCGGTGTGCAGGTAGAAGATGACGCCGTTGAGCACGTCTAGCTGTGAAAATTTGTCCACAGTGACCCCGTTCCGCTGCAGCACCCCACGAGCTGGGGTTCGAGCCAGCATATAGGTGAGTCTGCTGTCATCGCTGTCAATGTCAGTAGCGAATAAATACTCAGTGGTGATCTGGACCCGACTGCCTTCATGACAGGTCAGTCCAGCTCTCAAACCTGTGCCCAACTGTGGGGGCTCGTCATTCACAGGGAAGATCTAAGTATATTTAAAAGAATACAGCAGTGGGTATTAACATTCATATTCTAGATTATTCTGGGTTGTACAGCATCAGTGAAAATGAAAATGTAACCTCTTTATAGTCTAAAAGCTATTAAAGAAACTACTAATTGATCTTTACACCTTTCCCTTTCAGAACGACCAGATGCTAGAGTTTAAATGACATATAAATAAGAAACTCTGCGTAGCCCTTCATATTGTTACCCTGCACTATTACCCATTATGTATCGTGCTTTCACAAAATACTGGTAAGTTTCACCAAAAAAACCCCCTGTAAATGTCACTCAAAAAGAAGCCTGTTACTGTACAGACCTGGTGTACTGTAGGTCGAATTAGTTACAAAAATGTATGTCCTTTTAGTAATGTAGCTGACATTGATCTCGTAATATCTGTTATCTGTAATAACTGTTGCCAATTTTGTAAAAATATACAACGATAGCTCTATTTTTATATTTAGCATTATCTTGGCTATCTATCTAGCCAGCATATCTACCTAGCATATTATGCAAGTTCTGTTTTGGATACAACTTCACCCACTAATAATGCATTTATTGGACCATAAAGTTCAAGCTATTACGAATTTAAACAAAATGTTTGACCCTCTTTTTTAATGGCTAGGATTGCATAGGGTGGTGTTAGGGTGGTGTTTGTCTCGAGTTGATTCTATGATTTATGAGTCACAGGTGGATGCATAGCATGGGCAGGGCACTAGCTTATCGTTCAGGGAACAGAGGGATGGTTTATACATTTATTGGATACTCACCTGCACTAAGAGATCACTCTGAGCTGAGTTGATTCCATCTGTAATTGTGAGGCCCACACTATCCTTTGTAGTCTCAGAGTCATCGTGGATATATCTAGCACAAGAATAACAATCATAAACATATCTCTGTTAACAGGTACAGAACGGGTTGCTTTTCTCTCTTTATTTCTATCCATGCTACACTCCTACCTGACTCTCAGGGCTTTTAAGTCCTGTAGGTAGAAGCTCTCCCCCTCCAACAGTACTACTCCTTGCAACTCCAGCCTCCCATGTTGGGGTTGAATCCGCACCACTAACCTGAGCTTCTCTTTTGGAGTGTCCGCATCCTGCACTAAAAGGTGTTCCTCTTTTAGGAAACTGCTTCCACCTTCCTCCAACCGCAGCAGGTTAGTGAACATCTGCAGGTCAGCAATAAAAAGAGAAATGTTCATTTGAAATAGATTTGGCTTTTCACAAATGGTTGTGGTGTAATATATAGTACTGTGGGGTATATACAATACTATGCAAAAGTCTTAGGTCACCGTTAGATCATATAAAACATATTGTTGTTGATTAGTCCCAAATGTTCAAACTTTGATTCTTATTTTTTTTTAGTTTTTTTTTAAACTGCATACAAATTTCCTGTATTTTCTGGTTCTGATAAAGAGACTGAAATAATATATATATTATTATACCATTGCTAAAACAATGGTATGTGTAATTCCACAATGTGGACCCCGCTTATATCACCACTTTTCCCTTTATTATTATTATTATTATTATTATTATTATTATTATTATTTAATAACAGCTGCCCTACATCTAGTTTACCATTTTTCTACACACACACATTCATTACAGAACAGCACAATTAAATCTGCTCAACAGCAAGCAGTATTTATGTCAATTCAATATATTTAGATATAGATTTTCAATCCGATGGCTGTTACATTACCTGCGGTGCTTGATTATCCACTGGTGTGACTGTTATGTTGAATATTACCCCAGTGAGAGCGCCGCCCTTCTGGTCATTTACAGAAAAGCCAAATTGCACAAAAAGTGGTTCAGGACCAATGTCCTCTATGGGAGGCATGTATCCCACTTTATGGTGGGTCACTGCATGCTGAGGAAAAAAAAGAAGCATAATATTTGCATCATAGAACATCCGAAGCATCTTAGTAAATGATTTAAGAAACAGGACATGGTAGCATAAACATGGTGTGAGACCTGTGTGAATGACTTAAGCACCGGGACCAGGGCATCTTTTTTCATGGACTTTGCAGTTTCTGAGTAGAAAAGTCTGCCTGCATCTGGTAGCCTTAATAAAGAGAATGAGATTTAGCAGAAATGAACAGACATGTTAGAAATCAACAATGCCTAAATGTTCCATGGATTTCAATTGTTATAACCAAGGGTCAGATTGTAGAGAATCTTGGGGGCATTTACACCTGCATATGTAGATTATACTATTCTGTTACACAGCCAAGTGAAAACATCAGCTTACTCAGCTGTATATTAGATCAGATTAATCAATAGATCAAACAGTTTAAATCCAGCTAAATCCAGAGGTATGTGGATACAAGTAGATGGGGTTAAAAGGGAACCTAGAAAAGGGAAAAGGGAACCTAGAAAATCACAAGAAACAACCAGGTTTTTATCTGTGTTGATTAAGTCCTTAAATCAAATCCTGACTCATCCATTCTAAAGTAAACAAACAGTTTAACATGTTTAGATATTAGGACAAAGTGCACACCCAGTTTTGGTGGGACTAGAACAAGGTTGGGTGATGAGGTACATGAGGTCAGAATCTGGATGCTCAGGGGCTTGGAAGTGAAGGTGGCGCTGTGTGATGAAAACAAGCTCTGTCTCTTTCACTGTAATGGACCGAACTGTACCAGAGATCTCCACTGGCAGCTGGTCCTTCACAGGGAACACATGGACTATCACCGTCTGTGAGGGAGGCAGAGCAGGCAGATGTAACGTATCAAAAACCAAGCTGTAAACTAAAATTATAATAACGGTAATAAAAATAAAGTAGCATTAAGTAATTACTATGCAATGACTGTTGCATGTGGCAATATCAAAAAGCCTATGTAGGTATATGCCGCTTAACGACCATCCAATCAAAATCCGTTCACTGTTACAACCGAAGTCTTAATAATTATAACAAAGCATACTAGGAAATACAAATCAGTCTTTTAACTCCATAAGCTGGATATCCTGGAAATTAGTGTTTGTTTTAAGTGAACTTAAGCATTTCCTCTTGGTTTGGTGCAGCCAGTGATGCATTTTTAGATCTACATTTATGTCATTTAGCAAACGGTCTTATCGAGAGCGACTTACAATTCATACAGTCTTACAATCCAAGCAATCGTGGGTTAAAAGCCTTGCTCAGGAACCCATCTGTGGCAGTTTGGCAGAGATAGGATTTGAACCCTGGACCTTCTGGTCCATAGTCAGGTACCTTAACCACTAGGCTACCACAGTCTTTTACTGCTTATTTAGTTATGTTTATATTCCATCATCATCATACATTTAGGTTCTACAGTGTTTCTGATTGTTTATGTAAGCTTGTAACTGAAGAGCCTCTGTGTTGTGTATTTCCTGTATGGAGTAATATTTTAAGGCTTCAGATTCCACTCGTCTTTTTTAGCATTTTTTCTGAAGAATTTTACATATCGTTTGTCTACTTGTGTTTGTTTTCTTGTGAACAATACATGAATATTTTCATTACAGTAGTACAAAGACTACAGATATAACTATGGTAATGTTCGGTCAATCGTTAAATGGTGCATACCTGTCGACTTTTTGTGAAGTATTCTCTGGCACAGAGATAAATCTGATCATAATTTTACACCAAGTTTGTTCTTTGTGAGGTTGTACCATAAGTATGACCAAAGTATTTAAAAAGATAAGCCTTATATCACATCCCCTGCTCCATCCACATTTGTACAGGCTTTTTCTTAACTGACCAAGAGAAAATCTGTTTTATGGAAAATCAAGTTTGAAATTAAGTAAAGTAATTAAATGAGATTTACTGTATACCATTAACCCCAAAGCTAAATTAATCACAATAAATCCAGATTACACTTTAGTATTGTCTTGTATATTATGGTTCCTTACATGTCTGTCAGATAGATTTGGCGGTTCATGGATGTCTAAGAGTATGAAGTCGAACGAGTCTTCAAAGATCTCCTCTCCTGAGTGTCTGTAGTAGATCAGGCCCTGTAACAGGTCCCTCTGTATGAAACTTTTTACTGGAACACCTGACCAACATCACCACTGGGTCACACATTAATCAGTTACAGCAACTCAGTTACATCAAAACATGTCAAACAAAAGCATTAGGCAAAAAAAAGCTTTATAAACTGTGTGGAAACGGAATAGATTACAGACCTGATTCATGTATGGAGTTCTTTCTTACAAGGTCTCCAGTACGTGGAAAAGTAACCAGTTTGTATTGAATATAATCATCACTGGAGTCCAGGTCTGATGCCAGAAGCATGTACTCTTCTATCAATACAGAACCTCCTTCCTGCACCTCAATGGCCACGTTGTTGATGAGGAATGGAGGGGTGTCATCTTTAGGGAGGATGTAGATGGGAAACTTGTGACGGATGCTGTGGCGGCCATCCATGATTCTGAAAACAATGTGGTCCCTTGTGGAGTCACTATCAGAATGATGATAAACAACCACGCCCTCACGAAGGTCCTTTACTTTAAACATGAAGCCCTTCCCACCTGGAAGAAATCAGATACAGTTAATCAGTTATGGTCAAATGGAAGGATATATTAAATTGGTATAAACAGAGAAAATCATAGAGCGTTGATGTACACTGTTATTGACCATATATATGATTTTATTCACTGTTGGGTAAAAGAACAGGTTGTTCTCTTCTTAACTAAAAGAATGTGATTTGTGTGGACTAGTTTTTGAGATGTCCATGATTGAATTCTTGTACACAGTTATAAAATGATTGCATTCAAGTGGTAATAACATCTCTGCAGGACAAGCAAGTATTTATTACATGGATTTAACCTGTGATGCATGGACACTCAAGATATTAGGGGTTAGGAGGAAGCCTTATGTTTATGTGAGCCTTTTTCGGCTCTCACTGAATTTATAAAGGGGGTCATTATCTTAAAAGGTTAAGAAACACTCTCATTCAAAGACTGTAAAGTCTGATGTAAAGTCTCAATTTCTTATTCAAAAAATAGACTTGGATTTGCTAGCTCTATACAAAAGCAGCTGTCAAAATTGATTTTCCCAATGCAAGGCGAAATCTGCCTGAAAGATTGCAAATGGATTTGATTAAAATTATTAGGAAAGTTCTAAGTTGTGTGAAAAACAGTAGGTAATTCTGTTTATTGTTTTTGGTCAATCATGCTCAGGCACAACACAACTCAACCGTGCACAGTGTAAGTATGCCCTCAAAGAAGAACTTATCCCAGAACCTCCACATACATTTAATTTTGTCTGAGAGCAACAGAGTTGCTGGAGTGTGTGGAGAAAGATGAAGCACTGACTTTGACAGGTGGAACTGGACCAATACTCCTTAAAGTGTTTGGTTATCCAAGTCAGAGATTCACATAACCAATTCCCAGAGCCCATCAAAGTCCTCCAGACAGGAGATTCTGTATGGGTCTCGGGGATAAAGGTAGTCTGATATATAATAATAACTGATATATTGATTTGACTATAGACCTTGACAGAATCAGAAGCAGGAATTCCATAATCAGTAACCAACAAGTTTTAAACATATAAAATGTATACTTTTACTACTGATAAAATGTTCATTTACAAATGATCCGCTGCTGATGGTTTGCTTTCTCCAAACCTAACATGCATTGTGACCAATCTTTTTAATACTGTATAATTTTAGCTTAATCGCCACTCAAAGCTTGGTAAGCTAACAAGGCTGCCAGTAAAATGACCTTGTGTAGTGCATCTGGCCCGGGTGCACAGCAGCATGAAATGGCATTAGTCTTTACAATCTGCTTCATTCAGGCTCTGTGCAGAAACAATTGCCATCCCTCCACCCACTGGAGTGGAATTAAAAATCTCTGGGACACTAGAGACATCTTCTTGCTAATACCCCCAGGCGAACTGTCGCCAGTGTGTTTTATACCTGATTAGTGAACACATGTTAGCCACCTCACACATGCCTTCTGAAACAGACATAACAGGCATGGAGAAAAGCATGGCAGGATTTCTGTTATGGCTATGAGATTTATCATGACTGGATTGACACTTTCTGATTGTTGACATAGACTAGGATAATATCACAGTGTTGTTTTATAATATCTTATATAACTATTTAGTAATTCCTATTTATTACACCTCGAATGGTAAGTCGTCCATGCAGAGGACCATGCACAGCTACCAGAGAGACGCCATCAATGTTGTCGTTATCAACAATCTGCAGGTTCTCCCACGTGATTGGTCTGGATTGACCCTCCAGGAGATCAAGTCCTACACAGAGAATATTGTGTCATATAGATACTTGATTGCCTTATTTAAAGCAACAGTTTGGGTAAACACAACTAATCAGTTAAGATCATCAGCCAAGATATTGTGTTGTATGTAGCTTCTTTAGGTTTGCACTAGATTTACAATGCTGATCATGCTAATAATTCATGCTAATAATTAAGGGAAGCTGATAAAGTTTAGAGCTGTAAAACTACAATTTATGAGATACTTCATTAATATTATACAAATGATGAACTGATGCAATTTCTACACCGGTTTTAAAAATGTCATATTAATAAAACAGGAAAAAAGTATTAAGTAAAATCTTAAACCATGACGCAGCTAGTGCACTGCTAGCCAATTAGCGTATCTTAATTATTAGCAACACTATAAATCCAGTGCTAACATAAAGTAGCAAACTTAAAAAAAGTTAAAATATCTTGACTGGCCAAGTTTTAAAAATTGTTGAAAAAACCTCATCTGGTTATTTTTTGAAATACCCATGTTCCAGGAAACTCGAGGAGCGTTTGTTTCTGCTGTGCGAATAGAGATGTGAACCATGATAGGCGGACTTGTTGCAAAAAAACCATCAATAGCTTGAAACTCAACCTGTGGAACAGAAAAAATTCAAATAAATTACTAGCAATTGTTAAGAACATGTAGTTGATACATGTTCTTATATTTAATAGTTAATATAATTGGTGTAGTTAATATAATTAGTGTAGTTAATATAATTAGGCATGTAGATGATATATGATATATTTGGAAAAAAAAGTATATATTTATTTTGTATTTTGTTTTATATATAAACTTTGATATATAATATAATTGGAAAAAAATACTTCGATATCTGGGACCATGACGCTTGCTTGGTTTGAGAAGGGTAATGGGGTGGTGGAGTGATATATAGTTATTTTATATTCTTCTTATGCTTTATTAAATATCAGTGTCCACTTTAGTTATACAATTAAAGACTGTTCTCTAATGATCTGGACCCCCAGAGGATTAATTGGAGGGTGTCTAATTCTCTGCATTACTGTGACACTGATGTGGTGGTGTGTTAGTGAGTGGTATGCTGGTATGAATGCAGCAGACAGCAGGGCTGCTGGAGTTTTTTTTAAGACTCACTGTGCACTATGGATGTAAAATCAGAGACAGTAGCTCATCCTCTAATCCTTTATCAGCATATCAGATGCTGCTTACTGGATACTGGTGGCTAGATATTTTTGGTAGGTGGACAATTTTAAGTCCAGAAGTGACACTGAGGTGTTTAAAAAAACCAACAGTACTGATGTGCCTGATCCACTCATACCAGCACACCACACACTAACATATATCAATGTCACTGCAGTCCTGAATATGATCCAAAAACCAAATCTGTGCTGGACTTATGGGGGTCCTGATCCTTAAAGAAGTAAGAGTAAAGGGAACTAAAAGTACATAGAATAACAGAAAAGCTACAGTTTAATTTTAAAACTACAAAGTGCTTCTGTATGGAAAATGGAGCTGATAAAATGGACAATGAGTGTAGAAACAAGAAACAAATACATGTACCTAATAAAGTGGCAGGTGAGTATATTCTGTATATACTGTTCTGAATGCACTGTGCTGTTAAAAATGCGACTTTTGCATTTTGGCATAAACTATATGAATGTAGACAAAGCCTTAGAAAGAACTCTAACCAGCACCATTATCATATATTAAGTCTTTAATACTTGTTCACCTCCATGTTCCTTCTGCTGATGTGACTGCTGTTAGGGGGCTGGTAGGTCATCTTCATCTCATTCAAGTCTTGCCAGGTGAAGGAAGAGACAGGTTTGCTGTGATCATCCAGATGTGTGATGTAGCCCTCCGCTGGTGGCTTGGTCACGTTGAAGACCAACAAATTCTGGGGCGTCTCGTCGTCTTTGGCGTCCAGTGCAGCTGTAGTCATCGGGGTCAGAATGAACTGGTCTACCTCAAGGATAAACATGGACATTAAGGCAGCATGTGGAGGCTGGTTCTGCATGGCTCCATGAATCAGAACAGGCAGCCAAATACTTTCTACCTGAGCAGAAAACAGGGAACAAAAGAGCTAAATTTAGCCAACATAATGAAATATCTACACTATCACAAAGAATGTTGCCACTTTTGGACAAGAAATCCCAATAGAGAAGCCATTCGGATTATAATATTATAAACATTATTCCATTTGAATGTAGCACATATTTTAGTCTCTATATGCACTGTAAAACCAGAATAGAAGTTTAAAAAGAAGCATTTAATTTTAGTTCATTAAACAAGATTATCAGAAAAACAAATAAAAAGTTTTTTATGCAAATAAGGGGTAAACTCAATAATGGTGATTGAGTAGTAAGTGATATATACATGGGGGAGAACAGAAGTAATTCAAACTGCACGAGAGTGCCCCCACATTGTCTGTTCAGAAGGGTGTATGGTCACCCAAGACTTTCAAATCACACTGACAATGATGGGGCATGGACAGGATCAGATTGTCCAGCAGTTCGTGGGGATCTTCTTCATATTTATGTTATAATATCCCCTCATTTTTGTTTATTTATTCATACTTACAATTTATACCGTCTTCCAACATACAATCCAAGCAAGTGTGCATTGAAGACCTTGTTCAACAGGCCAACAGTGGCAGCTTGGGATGCCAGGGCCAACTGGGGACCAAAGTCACTTGTAAAACTGATTAAAACTAGATTGACGAGGCTTTATAAACTCTATGAATGTATTAACTTTGTAGTGAGTAAATTTGATGAAGCTGTGGTTGCAATATTTACCTCCAGCAGGGCACGGGTGTTTTGGTCCCTAAGCTCCACTTTGACTGGTATGTAGTCGATTTCGGGTGAAGGAGGGCTCAAGTGTTGGTACTTCAGGCCTGCCTTGAGGAACTCATTGCAACTGGTTTTCAAAAACGGTACTTCCCTTGTGTTAAGGGCACAAGCTTTATTTCCAGGGCAAGAGACGTCCGTGTGTCGACCTTGATGATAAAAAAAATATACTGTACAAAACTGTACACTGTACAAAATACAAAAAGTGCTAAATTTAAGTGATTTCAAAGCCTAAAACATTACACTTAATGGGCTGTACCAAAGGCTGCATATTTATTCCTAATACCTAAACCAGATGCTTCTAGGCAAACATCTTAACAGAGAAGTATCTGTCCATATGTGCAATGTGAAATGCTTAAGCCTGGTTAGAGGTCGTGTGCCCTGGTGAAGGTTGGGGATTTTAATCTGGAGGGAATCCTGGAATTCACCCTGGATGGTTTTTCCAGTCCATTGTATGGCAGCAAAGGATATGTGAAACGATGTATAATTACAATAAACAATATATAACAATTCTTTTCCCCACATAAAAATGACAGAATATAATTCGTTATGCTTTTAACCTGGCCAAAAACCTGTACACAGCATTCTTAGGTATGTTATTCCTTATGCCAGTCTGTGCTCTTACAAAAAAGGTGACAGACCACAGATTAAGCACTTCCTGTATCTGTATCCATCTGGATGGAACTGAGATATTGATTTTAATCAGCAAAATATTTATAATTATAATAAATATAAATACAGTCGAATCCGGTTAATCGGACCACATCGGGCGGGATGCGATTGTTTTGGTCCTATTAACTGGTCCTAGTTTTCGTCCTAACCAGCTGGTCCGATTAAACGAACATGCCCTATGTTACAAGACGGGACGTGCTATGTAACATATTTAATGTTTATTAAACCTTTATTGTACGATTTACACGTAT